>JAQJVL010002799.1:0-80923 GCA_035578905.1 Stictocephala bisonia | reverse complement strand
GAGTGTGATGAGTGTAGATGAGCGAATGTAGGCATTGTTACAAACTAAGGCCGACTATTCCTTAGAAAATGTCATTAATTAATAGCCCAATGACAAATGAACAGCCAGTGGTTATCAGCTGATCCTTCTCAAAATGTGTTATGACTCTGATTGATATGTCAAGTGTTGTGCTAGCAATCATAGTTGCTAGCTATTTGTACTCATTCTGTGGGAGTATGGGGTAACCAACGTACCACGAATCGTGTAGTTTCAATCTTACTGAATAAAATTAGATTTATTTTTGAAGTTATACTTCTTTGCGCCCGTTAGACACTTTGGGATGGGATGTTGGTCGAGAAACCGCGTCACGCTGAAAAGTAAGAACAAATTTTTAAGAACTATCGATTAATTGATTGTTAATCGAAGAAATTTAATCGAAGAAATTACTGATAATGATAATATAGGTGTATAATATAATAATGAAGTCACGTATAATATATTGAAGATAAATATATTGAATAATATTGAAAAATGTCTTATATTTCATTTATATATCCTGTCTGTTTGTGTGCGTGAGTGGGTGTATGAGAATGGCCAAAGAAGTATAACTTCCACCGTGTGTCCGACGCACACCCAATTTTTTATTTGCTTATTTATTTTTCGAGTGGGATGAGTGTTTTCAGCTTTCCCAATCAATCCATTCACATTGATGTGTGTATATATATATATATATATATATATATATATATATATATATATATATATATATATATATATATATCTTATAGCTTTCAAAGTCAACAACAAAACTAATAAAAATTTCAAAATATACCAATAAATAATGGCTAGATAAAATAAAATCTAAAGTACAAAATAATGTTGTCTTAGTGTTTAAATATAGATCTCCCTTCACAGAGCCAAGTCCAGATTTCATAACCATTCTACACCTGCTTCACCAATTACGTAAAGACCAGCTAATCCCCTCTGGAAAAGAACACAATGGGCACTCATCAACTAAGTAATCTGTAGTTTGAACATTGACTCCAAAATCGCATGACTGATCATTTGATATTCCCCACTTATATTTCCAGTAGTTGCATCTTCCCACACCCTTAAGAAAACGAGTCAACATAGTCTATTCCTTACAAGGAATGTATATTCCACCGATGAAGGCTACAGGGTTTGATACCAGAAACTTGTTTCGAACGTCACACTTATCCCAAGTCAATGCCCAGTTGGGTTTTGGCAACAATTCGTTTGAGATTAACTGGGAAGCTAGTCAGAGAGGTGATTTTTATAGATTTAAGTCACCCCGTACGTTGTGGGATATCTTGCAAAATGGGGGGGATTCCAAGTAGATAGGATCATTTTGAACTCTCGGATAGCTCTTAATTTAAATTTTCAAATTAATTTCTTAAAGTAACTTTTTAATTTTTTACAAAAATTACATATTTTGTAAGGTAGATTTTAACTGTATGGGGATTGTTAAAAGAGTTTGAATATGTCTGAACAAGTTATTTGTCACAACTAGTTCTACTTATATGGAAGGGGAAGACGCTAATTACCAAGATAAGAGTCTTAGTATCGTGTCAGTCTGATACTGATGCTTCAGTCAAATATGGCAATTAACTGGCAAGTAATTTTCTCGTAAATCCAAACAGTTATCCAAAGAAAAAGAATTTGGTGTGACTAAACTTCTGAATAATGAGTACTTAAAAGTAATTAATCAAGAATATATGCACGTCTATTTTAAGTATTGCTAAATTAGTGAGCCAGTCTGTATCCTCATGGAATATAAATTGCCAATTATAGGTAACGTTGCCGATTTAACTATATGTATTTATACTCGTATATGTAGCAAACCTCTTGACTAGATAACGAAGCCTATTGTAACTTGTGGTTATTTAATGGCAAATAAATAATCTTGAACATTAGGTAATTACCGATATTTTATTACAGTAATTACAATTTCTTCGTACTACAGTGCTGTCAGCAGCAATCTCCCACACTCTAGAGCATGTTCATAGACCAAAACACAGATAATACAACCATAGACCTTCTAGAAGGTCTATGATACAACAATATCACAGTTTACTGTGATTCAACGCTGTATATAAAATTACACATTGTGAAATAAGTTACATGAAATTCTTTATTGCTCGAAACATTTTGTTTTTTACACTGTCAATTTTCTTACAATCTATGGACTAAAAAGTATAGTTTAGGGGAAGCTAAATAGATTATAGTCGTATAAAATAAATTATCATAGGTCTAAGATAATATTTCCGTTTTTTTAATGTACATTTAAACCTGTCTGCAGACATTGAAGAAGAATAATGCAGAGGCAGACGAACTACAGTCACAATCATTGTTTATCCTTTATTTATGGTTCGTAGTTCGTTTATGTGGTCACCTTATTATGGAATCGAATGACAGTTGGATTTTGTGATCTATTTGTCCTCATTGCGTTATTATTATTGTATACTTAAGAATACTAATTATATATTATGTGAGTTATCAGTTTATAAACATTCTAAAATAATTTAGTATTAACAAATCGTCACGTACAGTAATGCTGTGGAAGATAGCCTTTTTTAGGTTACTTCATGACTAAAACTGTGACAATTCATTAAGCCTTAAATATATTTAGAATTTATTTAAGACTAAAACAAATTAATTTTATCATACTCTTCAACGAGTTAAATTAGTTTGGAAATTGGAACGAAAATCTGCCTAATAATATTTTAATAAAGGTATGAGGTTAGGAATCTAAACGTAGGCTAATCATGGCTCAAAAGTATATTTAAGATTATCATTGTTAGGTGAAACGAGAATTCTTACTGTACATGGGGAGGATAAACATGATATACATGTGCCTACTGAATGCTGAAATGAGCCAAGGCCTATAGATTCTTCCAATCAGTTATTTTATTTTAAAAAAGGCTACATTTTCTTAAGAAATAGTTTTCCCAACAGAGAAGAGAGTTTACATCCGATGCCCTAACTCTTAGTTTACAAAGATTGATAAAACTAAAAATTATTAAGCTTAGCCTATTTCTTATTTATGTAACAATGTTTAAAATATAAATTGTTTACAGGTTACTTACAAGCGCACAATATTAATAATGTTAAGATGTGTTTTGGGCCACTGAAGAAAGTATGCCATTGGGGACCAATCACAGCATTTGGTAAGTATGTTCTTAAATTTTATAATTTGCCTTTTTGGATCCAGTGATAAATCTCAAGATTAAACTAACTAGTATTTGCTTGACAGATTAACTTTTAATTTTTCTCAGGTATTTTTTATCATCGTGTCTAATTCTGATTTTACTTATAACGTTAGAAAAAGAATAAATGAATGAATTTTATTCCAAATAAATTATATCAGCTACAATTTACAAAGAAAGAACAAGCATGATTGTTAAGGTACGACATACAATGTAATCTAAATAAAGTAATCTTATAGCTGATAAATATTAAATTATGGTCCAAGGAATCAGCAGATACATAGGTGCACGCCTGTCTGCTGAGTAGAAGTTAAAAAAAGAAATATATTCAACTTCATCATTTTGATTGTTTTATTTAAAAAAGGAGTGTTTACATTTTTTTTAAAGGAATGATTATTCCATATATTCTGAAAATGAGTTAAAAAACTTAATACATGGAGAAATTATAGATGAAAACTGTACAACAGTTTTGAGATGGTAGCGACAGCAAGCATTAATGAATCTTAATGAAGCCAACGAAAGTTTAAAGTTTGTGTAGGTGAGTAATTTGTTTATTCCAATGGTACACCCCATTCATACAATAATGATCTACGATAACACATAGTAGAATGATAATAATAATCTGCAGTCTTAATAAGTAATAAAGAAGAACAAATCTAGCTTAACTATAACAAATATTATTGATTATACTAACACTGTTATTAATAAACTGTACTGAATAGAATATATATTTTATTTTATTATTTCATTGGCAGCCCCCATAATTAATTCTATCACTAGTAAACAAATAATCTAACAGACTAATTTTAGAAAATTTACATAGTTCTTGTAATACGATTCATGTCATTGATTTGTTTAAATGTGCAAGTTAGGTGCTATGTTTTGTAGAAATATAAAGTGAGGGGGGAATCATTTCTCAGCAAAAAAAAGAAAGGACGGTCTTATTTTATCAGATGAAGTTAGGGCAACATAGCCCTTTCTAAGCTCAGCCAGAAGGCCAACAGATTAAAGGTGACTTCCGAACCACCACCAGTGATCAGGCAAGTGGGTTGCATGTGAGGACTGAATCACTCAGTAGGGACCCATCCCAGAAACAACCTTGCTCCATGTTGCTTGACATTAGTATCTTGCAATAATGTTTGAAACCTTTGATCAAAGCCACTGGCGAAAATGATTGAATTCTGGGGAATTAAGGTAAAATTGAAATATGTGATTAGCTTTGGTAAGGAGTTCGATCTATACAGCAATGAACCTAAACATGATTTGTATCTTGTACTTTATCAGTCCCGAGACATATGTTAAGTGAATAGAATGGATACTTACCCATCAATGCCAAATGAAGCGTATCAATGCTATATGTAGGCCCGTCCCACATATTCATGCTTGTACTCGTGAGTATTGATTGCAGATGCTAGGTGGATGAGATGTTTAGAGACCGCCCAACCACTCACGTACATGTTTAACATTGATGGCTTTCCCACCTGCTCACAAATGTTTGATTTTTAGGCTATTTACTCACTTATACACAGTCTATATTGAGCTCTTTTTAAATTTAGTTTCTTAAAACAATAAATTTTTTAAATGTTAGTTAATTCTAACCATAATTTGATATAGCCTAGTAGATTAAAATATGCAACCATCAAATTAAATCCTTTATTAACACATAATATTTGTTACAATTATAATTTTATTCGTACAAATGTTGTGTCTTGTCAAATTAACTATAACTACTACTAATATAATACTTACTTACCTTACCTTACCTCCTTGGCCATTGAAACCCCAGTTGGTTTTTGGCCTCGCCAACAATGCCTCTCCATTCTGCTCTGTTCTTTGCTGCCTCAGGTGTAGTTCCCAATTTGTAAATATCTTTGAGGACCTGATCTCTCCATCTAAGTCTTGGCCTGCCAAGGGGTCTTCTACCGTCTGGGTTCGATCGTTCAATATAATTAATAATGGAGGTATTTTCTCGCCTCCACACATGTCCAGCCCACCTTAGTCTTCTACTTTTCACTAATGCTACTATATCTGGGTGAGTGTATATTTCTCTTAATTCTCTGTTCTTTCTTATTCTCCATACATCTCCTTCGCATACTGGACCAAACACTTTTCTTAATACTCTATTTTCAAATACAATAAGCTTCTTCTCATATTCCTTTGTCAGTGACCATGTTTCAGCTCCATATAGTAACACAGGGAGGACTAGTGTATGGTAGATTTTGATCTTAGTTTTCCTAGACAATATTTTGGATTTAAGTAATTTCTCTACTGCCCAATAGGTCTTAGAGGCTAAGACTAGTCTATTTTGAATTTCGTTTTCCTCTTTTATGTTTTGTGCTAGCTTTATGCCAAGGTATTTAAACTCTTCGACTTTTTCAAATTCCCACTTGTCCACTTTAATATTTTGTATTCTATTCATTCCCTGTCTTCTGGTTATATGCATATATTTTGTCTTATCCTGGTTTATTTCTAATCCCACCTTTCTGGTTTCTTGAATGAGCACTTTTGCTAAATTTTCCAGATCTGTTCTACTTTCAGCAAGAAGAGCAACGTCATCCGCAAAAGCTAATACATTTACTTTTGATCCAACATAGATCCCAGCTCTTAAATCTTTTGTCTTCCTGAGTGCATCTTCTAAGACTAGGTTAAAGAGTAGAGTACTAATATAATACTGTATCAATTAATTAATATTTAATAATCTCGAACTACAGACATGTGAGGTAGTCGAATGTATGAAATAGTAGTAACTTTGAACACTCAAAATATTTGTTTAAGCATACATTGAATAATGTTGCCAAATGAATCAAACTGTTATATATAAATTAAAATAATTTAAAACAATCAAAACTTGGCACTTTCCATATCAAGATAATCCTTTACTCTGTAGAAGGCATGCGAAAGAAGAAAGAACTTTACTAAATCTTTAAATTTTGAAATGTTGTTTTCTTTTTTAATTTTTAGTGGCAATTTGTTAAAAAAATGTAATCCCATATTAGCTGGGCCTTTTTCAAATTTTTATGTCCTATAATTTGGGTAGCAAAGTGCCTCCCCATGCCTTGTATTATATGAATGGAAATTTCCTATTTTGGCCTCAGCGTTAATATTTTTGAATGTTAAAATTAAAACCTCAAATATATAAAGGGAATGAATGGTCATTATTTTATTTTCTATAAACAGGCTTTTGCATGAATGAGAGTCATTGAGGTCGAAAATTATCCTTAAGATCTTTTTTTGACATTTAAGAACTCTTTCTAGAGAGGATGAACCTCCCCAGATAGCCAATCCATAGCGAATTATGCTCTCACAATAAGCTCGGTACACGTCAAGAAGGATATCTCTACTACACAAAGCTTTTAATATTCTTATTACAAAGGTACCTGAATTGATACGACACATGAGTTTTTCGATGTGCTGTCTCCAGCAAACAGTCTCGTCAACAGTCACACCGAGGAATACTACAGATGTGTCGTTCTGTAGAGTTTGTTTAGGGTTCACAATTATGTCATCACAAATATTATGTGATTTATTTTTTGCATTTTTTGTAGTAAAATTAATATATTTTGTTTTATTAATGTTTAACAACAAACCATTGTCCTCAAACCATTCATATACCTCTGTGACTACCCGAGAAACACTTGCTCTCAATTCAATTGTATCTCTACTTGACAACAATAGAGAAACATCATCAGCGTACATCACTTATATTTGCATTGTTCTCTGTACTAGATAAATCATTTATATAAGTAATAATAGAATAGGGGAGAGAATGCAACCCTGTGGAACACCCATATGCACCTCGGCCCAAGAAGACTCACAGAAGTGAAGCAGACCATTAACAAAGGTGCACTATTTTCTGCCGGACAGGAAAGATTAGAACCAATCCAAGGCTACACCCCTAATTCCATAATGGTTGAGTTTTAAGAACAAAACTGTGTGATCAATACAATCAAAGGCCTTTGACAGGTCACAGAAAACACCCAGTCTTCCGTGACCCATCCAAGGCGCTAAGTACATGATTTGTAAAATCATATAAAGCTGATAATGTGGACTTACTCTGTTGAAACCCATGAAACCCATATTTGGAAAAATACAGAAAACTTTGATAAATGAGAACTTAGTCGGGCAAGAATGGTTTTCTCGAACACTTTAGAAATTGTTGGGACCAAACCAATTGGCCTGTAATTGCCGATAATTGATCTATTGTCTTTTTTATGAAGGGGTTTGATGATTGAATATTTTAATTTTGAGGGGAATGTGCCAGATAAAAATTATTGATTTATAAGAAATGTTAGAGGCAAAGCTAATTCATGAGAACAGAATTTAAGAAGATTCAATGAAATTTCATACCAATCGAATGAGCTCTTCGATTTTAAGGATGCAATCACATCAAATACCTCTTTTATACTAGTTGGAGCCAGGAAAATGGATGATGAAACTGGAGTGCAGCGTTGGCAGAGCCTAACCAAGGCTAGAGTGGGGTTTGCTTTGGGGGCCAAAGATTGAGGATCATTTATGAAAAAGTTGTTTAAATGCTCAGCAATCGTGTTTGTGTTGGTCACCTTTTCTCCCCCAATTGCAATATTGTCAATGAGTCCCCTAACAGTCTCTCTTCCTGTTTCAGTTCTAACAATTTCCCATATTGTTTTTGATTTATTATTGGAATTTTTTATTTTGTGGTTATTAGCGGTTTTCTTTGAAATATTTATTAATTTTCTTAATAACTTGACATATCTTTTATAGTAGTCAATGAAATGTGGGTCTGTAGAATTTTTGAAGCAGTAGCTCATTTCCTTTTTCCTCTCTAAAGATACTTTTAACCCTCTAGTTAACCAATCTTTTATTTTTATTGTGAATTGTTCTTTGAGCTTGCTTAGGAAAGCATTCATTAAAGGTTTGAATGACAACATTTAGAAAATAATTAAAGTTTTCATTAACGCTCTTATCAATGTTTAAATTATGTTCCCATGATATGGTTTGTAATTTCCTTTTAAAAGCAGCCTTGTTATATTTAGACATCTTCCGTCTAAGAATTGGTTTGTTTTGGGGGAAATTTATTTGAGAGACAAGCTAATTGAGCATTATAATCTGACAGACCCAACTCAACTATATTGGTGTTACTTCGTCTGTTATTGGTGATTATGTAGTCTATTGTAGTTTTAGAAATGCCAGAAATTCTAGTGGGAGTGAAAATATGCGAGAATAGGCCATGCAGATCAAATAAGCAAAAGAGTTCCCTCCTGTCAACTGAGTCAGAAAGAGCATTTATATTAAGGTCACCACAAATTACAACATCTTTGGATTTTATATCATGAGTCAACATCTGCAGTATTCGGTTGAAATGCAACAGGAATACAGCAGCCGATGCAGATGGTGGCCGATATAGCACCACAACTACAAATGGACGCCGACCCTCCACCCCCGGCACCTCAACCGCTGCACATTCGATGACCGTTTCAATTGACTGGCTCACTATGTCCACCCGGTTATCAGCTGGAGTACCTCAGCGAACAGCTGTAAAAACACCCCCTCTAGTATCATACGAGCGACCAAAAAATGAAGTCAACGTAAATCCCCTCAGCCGGTTCAATACAGCACTATCCTCCTTTGCAAGCCAATGCTCAGTGACACAAAGAATGCCTATTTTTTTTCATTACTTAATGTAAATGTATTTGTAGTTCATCTAATTTGTTTGTGATGCTTCTAATATTTGCTTCTAAAAGTGCCGTCTGGTGTGTCTACCTTATTATCTATAATCTTAGGGTTATGTATCATATCTGAAGCTAAATCTATTTCTGGCGGGTTGGCCAGGAGTGATTGTCTAAAAAAACTTGTAGAATTCTGCGATGATTCATGTTGTCTGAAAATTGTTTGGTCCATGGAGCAGCCGTGGCGGAATGATGTTGAGGAGGGATTTTGTTGAGTTTGGAGCAGCTTGACGGCAGGAACTGAAGTCATCGATAACTCTTCGTCCACCCTGCAAGACGTCAATCGAGCCCGAGGTGACTCGATGAGTAGACTCGACTGAGGGATTGATGCTGCTCAAAACTGGTTTCATTGCTCTTTGAGAACCACTGTTTGTATGTGATGGCGTCGGTTGACAGTGTATTATTGATAGAACTGCCGATCTAATTGAGGAACTAAGTTTTCTTTTTCCATGTCTATTAAGATGTAGTCCATGACTGGTAAAGTCAAGACGAGTTAGTTTGGATACATGTTGGACGATACAGTTTGGAAACATGTTGGCCAATTGTAGAATGTTATTATTCGTTTCTATAAGTGCAATCATAACGGTGGAGTACAGGACATATTGCAATATTTGTGTTGCTGCATAACTCCATAGCAGTTTTAATTGACTGTAATACTTTATTTGAGTTATTCATCCTGAGTTTTGTCTTGAACATTGAAGTTGTTCGTACCACCTATCAGGACCCAACAGTCATTTCTTGTGAACTTATCACTCCCTACAGCCAGCGAACTATCGGTTCTATCGGGGCTCCTGGATTGACGCTCAAGAAGGTTTCGACGGATGAGGGCATGAGTGATCTCAGTTGTTGTACAAATATATTGTCTTTCAAACAGTTTAATTGGTTTGGGAAGCCATTTTAGAAAAAAAACATAATTTATTGATTAAGTTAGTTTGAAATTAAATATTAATTTTTCAAAATGGACAGTTTTAGACTAACACTCCAAGTGCATATATTTAAAGAGCACGATTCTAAAAATTAGGCCTTATTCATCTAAACTCATATGTTGTTTACTGTTTATTTTTCATTTCAGTAATCATCAAGGTGGTAACACTAATGACGATCCATGCCTGCAACATGTGGTGGCCACCCTATGACAGCGTGGGAGGCTTTCTTAACAAGACCATCTTCCTGCTTTTTAGTGGTCTGACTCTGTACAATATGGTGACGGCGATATTTGAAGGTCCTGGTTATGTCCCACTGAAATGGGTTCCAGTAAGTTCATTGAAATATCACACTGTTCAGTAGCATAGTTACTGAGGTATTCGATCCAAAATTATTTTTGAATACAATTGTTAGTAATCATTTAAGTAATAAATGTGCTACGGGAAAAAAATTCTTTCTGGATATATGGCCGTCCAAAGTGACTAATTTGACCTTTTGATGCATAGCTCATGAACAAACCATGTGATATAATTGTTAACATTTTGAGAATATTGTGGACAAGAGGTACTAATCAACTTAGTATATAGTAAATCTAAAAAAACTATTTTTTTAAAATTATTTAAAAATAAATTTTGAGTTGAAATTTGTCCAGTCATCTTTGGCTAAAAAAGTAGATAAATAATATATATGTATGTATATATATAAAATTCATTGCTAGAGTTTACTATAAATGTGGCAGTTATGCCCACCTGTCAAGTTGTGAGGCAGGGCAGGCAGTGGCATGAGGGTGAGAGAGGGAGGGAAATACATTGCTTGTTCGTTAGTGAGTCAGGTTAAATATGACTACTTTTAGTGGCAGTTGCGATACAATCTAAAACAAAATTCTTTAGAACGCTAAACTGGGCGCCCGGACAAATACCCTTATGGATCGGCTTTAAGAGTTACTTAAGAGTCTCCTTCAGAGAATAATTTTGTTGTAATCGAGCCTTCAACCTGGTGTTGACTTTGGAACTATCTGTAACTGCATCGACTATTAAATGACTGGTTGTCGTATGTTCAACCATCCTCAAATCATTTTATAATATGAACAGTCGTGGCAATTCTACTTCCCCGCTTGGCCAACAGGCAGTGTGTTTATGAGTAGATGAGGCTTGCAGGCTTATCTCAGGGGGCTCTAGGCAATTTGTGTTCGCTTTTAAAAAAGGTCAAGTATAAAACTGTACGTTCATAAATAAAGCTGTAATCTTTTTTTAAATTAACTATGGCCTTATAGAGATACGAATCCAATGTAGTGGCTGGTGTAGTTGACTCTTAATAGTTGCCACTTTTGAATTAGATTAACTCTTTTTAGAGCTGGACAAAAAAATTATAGCTCTGAAAAATTACATCCTCGTTTTTCGTGATAGTGGAAAAAACTGTACATAACCAAAAATACATGTTTGTTCAGATTTGTTACTCCAAAATATATAATTCAGACTCCAGTGCATTTATCTATGATTTTAGAACATGAAATCACAATAAAATCCTCTTTTGTTTTTGTCAATGTAAAATACTGTTTTGATGTTCTTTCCATATTATGTGAGAAAACGATCAATAAAAGAACAAGCAAAACAACAAAAACTCTTAAAATTGCATACAATTCTATTTGGATTTTTGAAGTTCATGCAATTTTTTTGCATCTAATTTTTTATTTAGAGTCACATTCTGTACTAAAAATAATGATCACTTTCTAATTATGGACAGTGATCAAATCCACGAAATTGTAAATGTATAGTCGGGGACTTCCTATTTGTATATGTTACTTAAGAGTAATTTGTATATGTTACTTAGAGTGTTACCTAATGAAAATCCTGACACTTGTAGGCAGTTGGTTAGGTGTAAGAGAGGACTTAATAGTCCTAACCTCGCCATTTGTACACTTTGTCAATAAAACAAATTTTCATTTACACTTTTAACACTTACACCTTTACACAAAAGAACTGTTCATTAAGTTCTTTGACTATTTTAATAATGTTGCCAGTACTACTTGGCTGAAGTTCTTTATCTTGTTGTATATATCCTAAACCAGTTTTCACATTATCCAATTCTAATCTTAATTTGATGAACCCAAAACTATTTTTATTCTTCTGATTATCAACATTTTTGCAGTCACACAGGTAATTGATATAACCTGTAGGAGGCAATATATTATATTTCAAAAGATGAAGAAGGCAAATATGCTATAGTTAATTTGCTATTTGTTTTATCACGTTTTATTTTTAGGAGGATGCCAGGGATGAAGTTTACCTGCAGTACTGTAAAATTTGTCAGGGCTACAAAGCACCTCGAGCACATCATTGTAGGAAATGTAAGTATTTTAAACCTAGTTTTTGTAAAGTCTTTTGCAACTCACATTATAATGATTATCTTTTCTTTATTATTATTATATCTATAATATCGTAAACAATATTTTAAAGTTAGATTTATAATTATAATCTGTGAAAAATAATGAGAGAGTAAATATAAATTAAAACATAACAAGTGCTTTTCAATTGTGTATGCAAAAAAAAAAAAAATATCTAAGAAATTTTGGTTTGATTAAAAAGCTTCTATTTGTTTCAGTTTGATATCAAACATCAGTGCAAATCTCTTACTTGTTTTGAGTTTGTATTCTTTAAAAATCTGTTCAGTAAGTAAACCAGCAGAAATGCTATGATTAACTGAAAATGAGGCCAGTGGCCCAAAAATATCTACTTTTATGTTTCTTTTTTGATATTTACTCTTACAGTTTGATGTTTTTATTTGAATTTCTTTTCGTTTCCTTTACACTAACACATTAAATGCCTTAGTTATTAGCAAGGTTAGGGCACTAGGTCTAGGATTTCAGTAAAAAAAGAAGATGTGAGAAATGTGCCTGATAAAATGGTAAACTGGAGACAGACACAAACGAAACAAAAAAAATAATATAGTGAAATATTTTGGAGCCATTGGCACCTTCTTCAATCAAAAGTGCCTACTCTCATTTCTTTTTTTACAGGTTATGTCAAGGATATGTTAATATGACTTGTTCTTTGTGTCCCTCCCCTTTGTTTTCACAAATGACAATTCATTCCCACTCTTGTTTTTACTCTAATGAAGGTATATATGATACAAAAAATATGCATGGTCTATTGAAGTTTTGTAAGTTGTGATCCTGCAAGGTTTGTTCATAAAATACATATCTAATTGAATTCATAAACATATACTTACTTGATCTCTGGTTTAAGCTGACAGTCGTCCAAACCTAGTGCCAACCGGGGCTTAAGGTTTGTCATTCAAGTGCCCATTTGAGTGCTCCAAGGAATTTATTACTATATTTGGGCTTAAGGTTTGTCATTCAAGTGCCCATTTGAGTGCTCCAAGGAATTTATTACTATATTTGGGCTTAAGGTTTGTCATTCAAGTGCCCATTTGAGTGCTCCAAGGAATTTATTACTATATTTGGGCTTAAGGTTTGTCATTCAAGTGCCCATTTGAGTGCTCCAAGGAATTTATTACTATATTTGGGCTTAAGGTTTGTCATTCAAGTGCCCATTTGAGTGCTCCAAGGAATTTATTACTATATTTGGGCTTAAGGTTTGTCATTCAAGTGCCCATTTGAGTGCTCCAAGGAATTTATTACTATATTTGGGCTTAAGGTTTGTCATTCAAGTGCCCATTTGAGTGCTCCAAGGA
The DNA here is from genome assembly GCA_035578905.1 of Stictocephala bisonia. NCBI lineage: Eukaryota > Metazoa > Arthropoda > Insecta > Hemiptera > Membracidae > Stictocephala > Stictocephala bisonia. The sequence goes on along the minus strand of JAQJVL010002799.1, from coordinate 67,395 downwards.
ATTTATTACTATATTTCGTCAGTTGCCTTGACCTGAGTCAAGCAACATCGAGCATGGCTGTCCCTTGGATGGGTGACCGTCTGAGAGATCCCGTCATTGCACACAGCCCGCCTGCCCGGTCACTGGTGGTGACAATAGACAAATTCTTTATTCATTCTACAATATTGCACATATATTGCAATGGACAGCGTCATAATAGTTAACAATAATATTGTTCTGACAAATACTCATAGCCTGCACCATAAGTCATACATCTAATAAGTCTTAACTTAACTAGAATATACAAACTAAGAGTTAAAATACTTGTCTATAATGTTGGTTCGGAAGTCACCCTTAAGCCGTTGGTCCCCAGTTTAAGTGTTAGAGAGGGCTCCCTAGCCCTAACTTTGCCTGGTAAAATAAAACATCCTTTAACTTAAACTTTTTAATGAGCTCTCATTATGAAAGAGCGAATCAGCATAAATCTGACAACAGCACTGTGTTTGTCGTTTTTTTCCCACCACTATTCTGGCTGGTCCCCACCTCTCTGTGGTGCTCAATCTTGGCTTAGCAGCTGCTCCTGCTGAGTGTGAATTGTGAGTGTAATTAGATTTCTGTGGTTTAAGGGGTCAACACTTTTGAAATCCATCACTAGTTGACCGCTGTGTATGGACATAAAAATATGCATAAGTGGTTTAAGGGGTTTGCAGAAGGCCAGACAAATGTGCATGACGAGGCTGTGGCCATCCATCATTTTTGGAAGAGACAGTAGTGAAAGTTGAGGAACTTTGGTTGCGGGTCGGCACATGACTGTCTGAAAGATTGCCCAACAGATAGAGGACATCTCTAAGACTACTGTACTGTGGACAAGATTTTGTTATGCTATGTAGAACAAAATGAGGGGCCGGCTAACAAAGAGTATTTGTTTGCACCATGCCTTTCCAACCCTCTTGTTAGTTCAACCGCAGTGGATCTCATCGCCAAATTCAGGTGGTAAATCAGTGACTATCCTCCATATAGTCCTGATTTGGTCCTCAGTGATTCCTATTTGTTCCCCAATTGGAAAAAATACTTGAAGGAATGAAGTTCTCAAGCGACGAAGAGCAGATTCCTCTGCAGATTCCTTCCTGCGCAAGTCAGTAGGAGAGTGGTATGACACGGATATCATAAATCTTCCGGAACGTTTCTAAAACTGCAGTGATCATGATCGGGAACTTTGTTCAAAATAGCAAAATGTCCATGATACAGAATTTTCAATTGGTTTTTAAAACAATGTTTATTACGTGAAAAAGCATTGGAGACCTTAATTTATGGATAACCCTCATATCTTTCCTGGTAAGTTCATCGATTTCATTTTTCTTCTTAAGTTCTTGATTAGTGCCATTTAACCTAACTAAATATTTACATCATATCTAAGAGCTAAATAATCTGAAGTGAGATATTCAGCTTCATGATAAGAAATTACTTCTGTTATAACTGTTTTGTTTCTATGTATACGATCTTGGTGATTTGTGTATATGTAGTGAAAACTAGAGATGTGCAAGTAGCTCGAATTTCGAGTTTTCCAGTTTTTAAAAAACTCGGAACTATGATCATTATATCGTATTCGTAACTGGAGATGTTCTCGCAAAGTATTTAGATTCGTGATTGACGCACACCAGCCTCAATCATACGGCCATGATGATTACGGAAAGAAGTATTGCCTTCGTTATATATAAAGAAGGTTTATTAAGTAAGTAAGAAGACACGTACAAATAAGCTGTTCCAAAAAGCCGTCACTAGTTATTCATACAAAATGTTTAACTAATCACAAAGAATCAGTTATTGAACTGTTTCAAAACTTTGTTACATAAATTTGACCATTTTTTTATTGGTCAAAATAAATTTGACATCTTTATTTTATTTTTAATTTATTCTTAAGACGCCGATCGTCAAGATTGGGCGAATATGGATTTTGAATGAGTGTGATGAGTTTAATTTAAAGTTGCATTTATTTTCAGGTCCATCCTTTAAAAGTTCATGACTAAAACTATTCTAATAGTGACATTTTTGGACAGATTGAATTAAACTACGAATGAAACGTAAGCTAGTGAGATAGAATGCCCTTAATGGTTTCGTTCTGGTACTGTGATTAGTAAAATAATCAAATAACGATTAATGTAACTACACTAGTACATCGCCAATTCAAGTCTCAATATAAAATGTACTGCTAGCCATAGATTCGATTTTTTATCCATTTTGTTTTGAGTTTTTGTTGACATTTACTCTAGATATGGGAATTACAGTTACTTTTCGATAACCTGTTACGTAATTCCATTATGTTCTGGTAACACTTTATAATAATTTGTTATTTTTATAACCTGTTACTCTCGACACGACGTTCCAGAAGGTCATTCTGTTATGGTATGACATTACTTAACGACTTGAAACGGCTGGTCTAGATAACGTTCTAAGTTACCAAAGGTTATGAAGTTGAAGTTATGCCTTATGATACGTTACTATAATGAGTTATGGGCGTTGTGGCTTAGCTTGACGTTGCAGAGTTACCACTCAAAGTTTGTTCTGTTATCGATAATTTAACTGTAACATGCAAGTGTCTTAATTTTCATTCATAGTTCAGTTACAGTTCCGTTTATTTCACAGCGCGCTATGAATACAGTATTTACTCTCCATTACCACTATGGGTTACAGTTATATAAAATTCGTTATAACCTTATCATGCATCATGACTGGGATTTACAAAAATAACGGGGTTTTTGTGTAACCTGTTAAATCTGTAACAGGTTACATTGCTGTAACCATATTATTTATCCTGTTTCGTTAAATAACACCCATCTCTTTACAACTCAACTTGACACATTGAAGTACGATGAAGACGAAAACAAAATTAACCTTCACCAGTCGGCAGTTGCTATCGCTAGTTAGTAAAAAAAAGTTAAAGATCGTCTTATTTTATCAGGCAAAGTTAGGGCAAAGAGGAGCTAACTCTAACACTTAACCTGGGGACCAACGGATTAACGTGACTTCCGAACTACGGGGCAGAACTGTTAATGGTTGTATCGGAAATCGAACCCAGACCGCCTGCTTGGCAAGCCAACGCCTTAGCCCCTTATCTACAGCCACTCCTGTATTGACTGAGTACTGTATTGACAATTAATTATTTTTGTTTCTGTTAGTGGAAACAAAACATTATAGTCAGTGGTGAAAAAGAGGTTAGGTGAAATGAACATATTATTGTGTAACTACTGCATTATGGATTATTAGGTCGAACTTTCCATTGAACAAAAGCATTACACATTAATAGTTTCGTGAACTTTTGCAACTTGTAAAACTTAGTATTTAAAGTACCTGGGAAATATAATAAAAATAAAATAAAATGTATTTTAATTATGACCAATCTCTTTCCACGTCTATTGCTGTATTCTTTATCAATTAAGAAAACTAATTTAAGTTTGTCAGTTTGATTTGAATAAAGTTTATAGATCAACTTTCGCAGTAGAGTTAGCGTAAAGGCTATTATATACTGTTTTTAGCACCATATTGCAATTTCTGTTTAATTGCGATATTTTTAATTTTTACTCTGGAATCTAAATTTATTTTAGGCGGCTTTTTTTATAAGTTATGACAAATAATTCACATAGTTTACAGTTTATTTAACATATGTCTCTATGAATATTTATATTTAATCACTGATACAATTATTTCATAGATTCTAAAACAATTTTCCAAAATTTATTAATTTTATTCAGCGAAGTAATAAGAATAAGAATATTTATTTTCTCAAATTTACATTAATACTCTCGTTCTATACTACAAATTATTTCATAGATGTACCTAATAACAAAATAAATTAATAATGTTCATGTCCCTTAATTACAAATTCACCACACTATTTTCACTACAACAATACCAGGACTGACCACTAATACTATAAAAGAACACTAATACTATAAAAGAACAATGCCATCATCAAGAAAAATGCACATCCATAAAACAAAACAAATACATAATGCAAAAATGAGAAAATTTACGACCTCAAAGGCTATGCCAGATTTGAGGTGCGTGCATATATAATTCTTAAAACATAAATCAGCGATCAGAAAAAACAAACTAAACAGAATTTACAGATTAATCAGTGCTTAATATTTAACATTATTTTTACAATATGTACATAGTTAAACATAAGTGCATTCATAGAAATAACTAGCTTTTGCAAGACAAAATCCTACATTTATTAAATACCATGTACACAACTATACAGACATTCTAAGTACACACTCATACAAACATGCATACACTAAAATAAATATATTTTTCTTCATTTTGCACCTTATGCTTCAATTTCCAATAAACTATCAACATTTTCTATATGTATCAGCCAAGTTTTTAGTCTTTTTAAAAAGATGTTTTTATTTATAGTAATTTTTATATGATCAGGCATTTTATTATAAAGCCTGGGTGCCACAAAATTAAAAGTTTTAGTGAAAAAAGTGAAGTTTGGCTTTGGTACATAGACTTCATTATATTTTCTCAGCCTTTTTTTAAATAAGATTTGATTATTATTGTAGTTATTACTACTTCTGCTATAAAACAGTTTAATAACATTATATATAAACAAGTTCTTCAATGGGAGTAGGTTTAATTGCAAAAATAAAGGACGAGATGGACTTCTTGAAGACTTTTTTAAAATTAATCTTATAAAATGTTTTTGCTGTATATATATTGGATCAACATTTGAACTATGTGCCACACCAAAAAGATATTCAATATTCTATCCTGCTTTGAACTAATGAAAAATACAGCATTCTTAAAATTTGTTCATTGCAGAAATCTCTAAGAAAATAAAAATACCTTATTGTATTGTTCAATTTACCTTTTAGTACCGAGATATGTCTTTTAAAACTAATTTCTTCATCTAATATTACCCCTAAATATTTTACATGGCTTGCATTTCCTATTTCATTGCAAAAATCAGTACATTGTTGCCCCTCAATACAAAGACAACTAACGCATTTATAAAGAATTGGAATATTAAAACATATTTCTCTCCTCAAACTAAAATTTATATATTTTGTTTTTTCAAAGCTTAAACTCATGTTGTTTTCAGCAAACCACCACTGAATAGATAAGAGGTCTTTGTTCATTGATTGCTGTAGCATTTGTAAATCTTTATTAACGTAGCATAGAGCCGTATCATCGGCAAAAGAAGTTAATATTCCATCAAATTTACCATTACAAAAATCATTTATATATATTAAAAATAAAATTGCTCCTAATACAGAGCCCTGAGGCACTCCTTGACGAATCACTCCAAATTTACTAAAGCATAATCCAACTTTTACACATTGTTTTCTATTCAAGAGATAGCTCCGAAACCAATTAAATGGCACACCTCGAATTCCAATTTTGTATAGTTTGTTGAGCAAAATTTCATGATTTACAGTATCGAAAGCTTTTCTTATGTCTAGAAACAAACCAGTAACAAATTTTCCACAGTTCAAGGCATCGTAAACTTCTGTCATATAATGTTCTAAGGCATTCTCTGTACTTAGTTCTGCTAAATAACCAAACTGATTTTTACTAAAAAAATTTGTAAGGTTTAGAAAATTAATCAATTTTTTTTTTCATTATTTTTTCAAATATTTTAGAAAAAGTAGACAACAGCAAAATCGGGCGAAAGTTACTGCAATCATACTTTACACCACTCTTAAATATAGGTATAACCACAGCATCCTTAAGTCTACATGGAAAAATACCAGTCTCAAAACTTAAGTTAACTAAGTGCAGCAAAATATGGATTATACTGGGATATACCTCTTTCAGAAGCCATGAATGTATTCCATCTATCCCTGGGGCAGTTCCATTGCCCAGAGATTTAATAACATTTTCAAGTTCGTCCTGTCCCACAGGCTCAATAAACATGGAATTTATTTGACTATTAAATTCAAAAGTGTGTTTATAAATCAAGTTTTCAAAATTTAGAGGTTTAGCTTTATTTAAATTTAGGCTCTCAGTGATATTTAAAAAATAATTATTAAATTGTTCAGCAACCTTTTTTGGATCATCAATAATTTCATCATTAATTTTCAAAGAAAAAGAAACATTTTTCAGCTGATTTTGTCCAGTAAGTTCGTTAATTACACTCCAGACTTTCTTAGTATTCTTACTACAATTTTTAAATTTGTTTTGATAGTAGGCGTTTTTCAATTCGCGAATTCCATTTTGTAAATTGTTTCTGTATCTTAAGTAGTATAGTTTTAGATTTTCATTCTGTGGATGTTTTTTAACGTTCTTAAAGAGTTTGTTTCTGACTCTAATTTTCATACAAATGTAATTGTTTATCCACGGTTTTATCTTTTTAAACTTATTTTTTAATCTAATTTTAGTTTTGCTTACACTAATATAATCCAACAATCTATCATGAAAAAGATCGAAAGCTAGCGATGCATTCCGTTCAGAATAAACATCAGTCCAGTCAATGTTATCGAGCAGGCTGCGGAGTAGCTCATAGTTCACGCGATAAGCAGGCTGTGACTCTGAGGCCTCATCCTCCTTATCTCTGACAAACACACGCATGTTTATTTGACAGTGGTCAGTAATGTCGGTTATCTCTACATTCGCCTCCACATTGATCACGTCCCAGTTTGAAACTTTGACATACGCGTGGTCAATAAATGTTTGTGATTGTTCCGTGATCCGTGTTGGTTCATCTATTAAACATTGAAAACCATTCATTGCCATTATCAGCTTATAATTATCTACTACATTTGATGTTTCAAATAAATTAATGTTTATATCCCCAACAAAAATTATATTTCTACAATCCTTAAGATTGTCATTTCCATCAAAATATGTTCGCAATTCGTCAACAAAAATCTGCTTTGAAAATGAATGTGTTCTATAAATAGAAAAAATACAGAAAGATTGATTATTTAAATTTAAAACAGTTTTCAAAACATCTGCAGAAATCATTTCAACAACAGAAATTTCTATTACTTTTAATTTTTTACTGACATATATTGCAACACCAGCTGATCTACTTTCATTATTACATTTTGCAGTTAAAAAATAATTATCTATCTCATAAAAACTAACTTCATTATCATTAATCAAAATTTCAGAAAGTATTAAAATGTCAGGAAATTCATTTTTCGATGTTAGTTCAACTAGAAGAGAATCAAAATTCTGTCTTAAACTTCTAATATTCTGATAAACTATTTTAAATTCCTTTAAATATTCAAGAGCACTCATTTCCAGCATATACTTAAAATAACGAAAGAGACATCTAACAAAGAAATCATTGTAGCAGTCAAAAATACATAATTTATCATTATAAAAAATGGGTAAAATAAATTATTTACTATTAACATAATACATATTATTTCATAGCTGCATAAATAATATTTACATATTTTATGAAAATTAAATTACAATTAAATGCAATTACAATAATGCAATTACATCTGCATGCTTTGCTAATAAAAAAGAAAAGGCATGTTTTAAAATAATAATTTCAATAACAAAAATAAACTAAAGGAGATATTACCTTAACTATCAACAAAACACTTACAGTTTACTAAGGTCAGCCTGGTTTGTTACATGAATCACGGGAGCCCCGTCTTCTTTCCGAAGGAAGATCTTGCCATTTCTCACCCACAGGTACTTAAAGTGCTTCGTCTTCTTCACCTCCCTAGCGAGTGAGTAGAGCCGCCTTCTCGAAGCTGACAAGGACTCGTTCACATAGACCGGCTGGTCCATGGGTAGACCCATGTGTCTGGTGGAGAGGTTGCTCTTCACCCGACGCTTCCGCAGCAGTTCCTCTTTGTCTAGGCGACGGACAAAACGTACTATGATGCCTGGTGGCTGGTTGTTCGTCCTAGGCTTCTTTCCAAGTCGATGGCAGGCATCTATCATTTTTTCATCGATGTCCATGTCAAGCGCCTTCCCGATCTCCCTGACCAGACTCACTACATCTTCATTAGGTTTCTGAGGAATTCCATTAATTTCGATGGTGTTCATCCTAGAGTACTGCTCCAATTCCTCTATTCGGGTTTCCAAACTCTCAACCCTTTTCATTAGATTTTTATTCTCTTGCAAGAGTTCCTGAACCAATCCAGCAGTAGAATCAATTTTCTCTGTTTGTTGGCCTATTAAACTCTTGTTTTCTTCGAGCTGGGCATGAAGAGCTTCATAGGAATGATTAAATTCCTTCTCTGATTTTTTTTGAGAATCTCTAATCTCAGTCACTACCTTCATTATGTCCTCTAACGTAAGTTTTCCATCAACAGCATCCGATTCAAAACGCATGCTTTTGCGTCTTTTTTGAGCACATGGATTGCATCTCCATACAAGGCCGTCCGCTGTAATGCATTCCAGGTCTGCCTTACTCATTTTCAGGCATGATCCATGAAATGCAGTATCGCAGTCATTGCAAATCAGCTTGGGCTTGCTTGCGTTGTTACTGTTGAGACATACACCACACTTTGACATTTTTGAAGACAAATAAAAAGAAAGATGACTTAAAAATAACAAATATCAAAAACAGTAATCAAAATGGAAAATAAGATGCGAATAAATGCAGGTAAAAATGCACAGACAAGTTCGAACTCACGATATTATTAGACTTCACACTGTGATAACGCACTGCACGCCAGAGTCGACCGTCTTATCTGAGCGCTGGCTCATAACTGATATAAGTAAATAGTGTTAGAATGTATTGCTTACATCATTTCAGTGTTTTCATTTTTGAAAATTAAGGGTTAAATACTCAACTTGAAAAAAACTCGAACTGGTAATTATGTCTAAAAACTCGATTCGACTCAACTCGAATCCTAAAATTGCAATTCGCACACCCCTAGTGAAAATTCATCAGCTGTGAGTGGTAAGATTTTATATACAACGTCATTCGGCAGGTGGACGTTGTGTCATGAAAATGGACCATCATTGCCCATGGATCAACAACTGTGTGGGTCACATCAACCACCTACACTTCACCAGCTTTCTCCTCTGTGCTGTTATTGGATGTGCACATTCTACAGTCATTCTGTCCTGCACATTGTACTGCGGTTTTCATCGGGTAAGTAAATAAATTACTTAACCCTTTCCACGCGTATTACGGGATTTCTCGCAACGTTATATTTACGTAAAACGCGTATTACGGTATTTCTCGCATTTGAATATTTTGAGATAAATATTTAAATTTATGTGATAAAACTATACTAACGTGTACGTAAATGGTTATTGAGGTAATTTTGAAGACAACAGAAAGGATGACAACGTTTTTTGTCATCGTGACCTTCATGCACCGTCGCCATGGCAACCGAGCGGCCATTGTGTGCTGCTGCGCCGCGCGTATTACGGGATTTCTCGGACCACCCAGATGAGTGTTTTGAGTTATTTCACACAAAAAAAAAACATTCTAGGGATACTTGTAAGTGCTTGTATGTCATCTATATTAGTAAACTTGTAAATAATTATTATGATTACATATATATTTTAGCTTAATCTAATTTAATTTTTTTATAGATTTATGAGTAAATAAACAGAATAATTGTTCAACAATGGGAATTTTACAAATTGCTGTATATTAAATATTGATTTAAAAATACCAGTTTGGATTGTGTTTTCTTAACAGTTGTTGGCCTTATAACAAAATTCTAAATAGAACTTTAAACATTTTTAAAATATTTTTTTTAAATTTATGACACGTTTAAAAGAAATAGCAAATTTCTTATGTAGCGTGCAAAGGTTTAATTTTTCGTAGTTTAACTAACCCTCTCTTTTGTATGTTTACTGTGTACAAAAGTATACAATAGTGGTCATAATGAATCATTTTGCGGATAATAGGTCAATTTTTAGTCAGCACAGTTTGATTCTATACCACTGTGAGATCAGAAATTATGTGCACCTGAGTTTGGAGGTTTTTTTTCTGAGGAACTAAGAGGCCTACAGAAAATCTTAATCAGACAATTTTCATACATACATACATATACATATCCGGAAACCCGCTCCAGTTCACTCCTGGGTTCGGGCGTTCACCAAGCCTCTCCATTCCTGTTTGTTATTCCACATCTCTCTTCTCATCACCTCCCCCCACACAACCCCCCTCTTCTCCACATCGACTTTCACGCCATCCAACCATCTTCCCCTAGGTCTTCCTCTGGGTCTTCTGCCCACCACTTCCATCTCCTCCATTCTTCTAGGTATTCTTTCTTGTCTCATCCTCTTCACATGTCCGTACCATCTTAACCGTGACCTCTCCACCCCCATTCTCAAACTCTCTTCAGTTAAACCTCTTCTTATCTCGTCATTCTGGATCCTATCTCTTCGTGTTTTGCCTTTGATGGCTCTTAGAAATCTCATCTCCCCCGCTTGTATCCTACTCCACTCCCTTTCCGATAATCTCCACGTCTCAGCTCCATACGTCACCATGGGTTTATAATAAGTTTTAAACATTGCTACCTTGGCCCTTTGCGGTACACTTCCATCCCATACCAGGTGTTTCACGCTTCCAAAAAACCTACCACCCACTTCCAATCTGTTACTTATTTCTTGCTCCATTTTCCCATTGCTCGATAACACTGTTCCCAAATACTTAAACTCCTCCACCTTCTTCAAGCTCTCCCCATTCAACTCCACGACCCCTCCCAGGTCCGTATCTCTACCCACCACCATCACCTCACTCTTCTCCATGCTCACCTTCAGACCTCTCTCCATCATCTTTACACTCCACTTATTCAATACCTTCTGCACTTCTTCTATACTTTCCCCCCACAACATAATGTCGTCCGCAAACAACATCACATTCACCCCTCCTCCTACATCCTCCTTAATTTCCCTCAGCATCACCTCCATTATTACATTGAACAAAACTGGTGATAAAACACTCCCTTGCTTCAGCCCCTTTTTTACTTCAAACCACTCAGTATTCCCCATACTAGTTCTAACCCTACATCTATGTGTCCTATATAACTCCTTCATCCATCCAATCATTCTTTCATCTATTCCTATCCTCCTCAAGCTCTCCCATATACTACTTCTGTTAACAGTATCATATGCTTTTTCCACATCTATGAACACCATGAACAACTTCTTGTCATATTCCCAATACTTCTCGATCATTTGTCGCACTGCAAAAATCAGATCTATGGTGCTTCTTCCTTTCCTGAACCCATGTTGTTCCTCACCCATCTGTTCCTCCACTGTTCCTTCTATCCTGTTTAATAATATTCTCTCAAACACCTTGGTCACCTGGCTCGTCAAAGTTATTCCTCTATAGTTTTTACACTCTCTTCTGCTCCCCTTCTTGTGCAGTGTTATAATTTCTCCCTTTCCCCAATCGTCCGGTACTCTTCTACTTCTCCATACACATCCAAACACCCTCTGCAGCCAATGTATTCCTATAGGACCCAATGTTTTGATCATGTCTATTGATATCTCATCCGGTCCTGCAGACTTCCCATTTTTCACTCTTTTCAAAGCATCCTCTGTCTCCTTCCAACTTATACCTTCCAAACCCTCCAGATAATAATCGTTGTCTTCTTCCTCCACATCAATATACCCTTCATTCAGTAGTTTTTGAAAATAATTTTTCCACACTCCTTTGATTTCTTCACCTCCCACCAGCTCTCCGTCTTCTCTTTTCATCGTCAGGGCACTCTCTGTTTTCCTTTTCTTGTTTTTCATCATGCTGTAAAATAGCTTTTTGTTTCCTTCCATATCCCTCTCCAACTTATCTGTGAATGACTCCCAAGCTCTCTCCTTCGCTTCTCTTACTATCTTTCCACTTTCCCTCTTTTTCCTTATGTAGTCCTCTCTATCTGCCTGGGATCTTGACTTCCACCATTTCCTCCAAGCTCTATTCTTTTCTTTTACCCCCCGTCTTGTATCCTCATTCCACCAACACGTTTGCTTATCTCTCTTCCTTCCCGATGTTCTTCCACATACCCTTTCCGCTGCGCTTACCAGTGACTCTTTGAAGAGCTTCCATTCACTTTCCACATCACCTACTTCCGTTCTTGGTAAGTGTTGTTTCACTATCCTCTTGAATTCTTCCCTTTTTTCCTCCTCCAGTAATTTCCAGCATTTTATTCTTCTTATAGGTTTGCTTGTCGCAACTTCTTTCATTTTAATCCGAAACACCCCGACCAGCAGCCTGTGGTCCCCACCCATACTCACGCTGGGTATCACCTTCACATCCAGGATTTTCCCCCCCCATTCCCTGTCCATTATGATGTAGTCGATGACACTCTTTTGTACCCCATCCCAGCTGTATCTCGTCACCATATGACTCTCTCTCTTTCGGAATTTCCCGTTTCCAATCGTCAACGCATTCCTTTGACACATATCCAGCAATCTCCTCCCTTCCACATTCCTATTCCCATATCCAAAACTCCCCATCACCTCCTCATATCCCTTCCTATCAACACCAATTTGGGCATTTAGATCACCCATTAGTAAGTTCACATTTCCTATTTGGTCTTCCATTTGTTCTTCAAACACTTCCTTTTCCTGCTCTGTGCATCCTGTCTGCGGTGCATAAACTTGCATTAATCTTATTTCCCTGTTTCCTTCTCTTATTCTTATTATTATTAACCTATCCGATATATATTCAACTCCTTCCACCTTCTCCTTCATCCTCTTATTAACCATAATAGCAACTCCATTCCTTCTGTTCCTGCCTCCACTCCAATACAACATCCCTCCCCCTCTTATCTCCTTTTCTCCTTGTCCATTCCATTTCGTCTCACTTAAGCCCAACAAATCCAGCCTCCTCTCATTCATCACATCTATTAGTTCTTCCACCTTGCCTGTCAATGTCAATATGTTCAATGTACCAATTCTTATCCTGTTTCGTAATTTTTAGATTACGATTAGATTACAATTTTCATAAATTTTAGAATTTTAACTTTTCAAGAAAAAAGTTTGTATTAATTACCTAAATCATTGTTTTCTTGGCTTCTAGAGGTTGTAAAATTAATTACTTGGTCCTGTTTTCAATGCCACTGGCATTTTCTTCAGGTGAGTAGAGAGAGAAAGACAGAGAGAGACTTGTGAGATTATGTGTTTACTTGGTTCTGTTGTAATACTTATGACATGTATAGTTACAGTACGTTACTTTCATATATGTAAGTAGTAAATGCAGTGATTTTTTATTGATTTAAATCAATTTAAAGTTATTTTTAAATTATTTTGAGCCGCCGACAGTAGTCGTAAAGGTTAGATTAACGTTACTGCAACTACTATATATGATGTGTCAATAATATGCCATAATATATTCCATTCATTGAGTTTTTATTACTTAAATTCATTATTGTTTTATTCTCATCAACTACTTTCCAAACAAGTAAAATTGAGAGAGAAATTGTTCTTCAATTTTTATTCACATACTAATATTACCTGTGAATAACAACTGAACAAAACTTAACAGCACAGTCTTGTTTACCAGAGTCACAACGAACCAAGTTGAAATACTGGTTTCAGTTACCTTCGAACTCAAAATACTTCTTATTAAGTTAACTTCCCTTATGTTGGTTGCATAACATTGATGGTTAGTATAATATTTTTTTTAACTTGTAGGAATTTTTTCTGTATTGTAGTTATGTTTCTTTCCTTTCCATTGACAATAATCTTACTTGAAATTTGTATATTGAAAAAATTTCACCAAAATTATCTTCAGACTTTATGCATTAAGTAAATTGCAAAAGGTATGTGATGTAAAGACCTTAAAAGTGATTTATTTTGCACACATCTGTTCGACAACTTCATTTGGCATTTCATTATACTCGTATGGAGCTAGATCAAGAAATAATTTAGAAACAATTTTTAAAATACAAAAAAGAGGGATTAGAATTATAACAAATCTATAACCCTTAACTTCATTATTTCCTTAAATATTCTAACAGTCAACGCACTTTATATACTGGAAACAGTTTTAACAGTTAAGAAGAATTTCTCAAAATTAAGGTTCTTGGGAGATTTCCGTAACTATAACACAAGAAGACGCAATGAATTAAAAATAGAAAAATCATAATTTGGAGTTTTATAAAAAGAAGTCACATTATCAGGGTTCAAAATTTTTTACAGATTACCAACTGACACTAAAAATGAGCCAGCCCAACCTATCTAAATTTAAAAAACTAACAAAATGTCTCATCAGCAAGGCTCCATATTCTTTTGGAAGAAATGTGAAATGGTTAGTTTTTCTGGACTTAAAATATTTTGTTTAGCTTAATTTTTTACAATTTATGTCTCTGTTAGGTCTTGGTCTTTTGAAAATAAAACACACTGTAATGTATTCAACACACTGTAATGTATTCAACACACTGTAATGTATAGTAAAATAGTGACGCCATTCATTGTACATATTATGTGAATAAAGTGTTTTTGAATTGAATTGAACACTAAATACTGAAGTTAATCAGCACATACAACAGACAAAGAGGCAGGGACATTTTTGTGTTATCTAAGCATGATAAGACTAAAATGCTAATTGTACTTATCTTCTAAGAGTTCATTCCTTCCAGCTGATAACCACTGCTTTTCATTTGTCATTGGGCTATTAATTAATGACACTTTCTAAGGAATAGTCTGCCTTAGTTTGTAACAATGACTATATTCGCTCATCTACACTCACCACACTCATTTGAAATCCATATTCCCCCATATTTTGACGATTAGTGTCTTTTGAGTAAATAAATTTAAAAATATTGTAAGGTTGCTACATGAAGAGTAGTTTTTTTTTTTTGTTTTAAAAAGAATAATTTAAGTTGAACGGAGATTAGTTCAAAAGACAGAGAGTTAGGGCATTTGAAATTCCCGCGTCTGCCGCCTACTAGGTTACGTAGGTTCCCTTTTTGGCTTTGAACTGCCGTGAAAGGCGGGACGGCCCAAGCGTAGGTAGGTTACGTAGGTTCCCTTTTGGCTTTGAACTGCCGTGAAAGGCGGGACGGCCCAAGCGTAGGTAGGTTACGTAGGTTCCCTTTTGGCTTTGAACTGCCGTGAAAGGCGGGACGGCCCAAGCGTAGGTAGGTTACGTAGGTTCCCTTTTGGCTTTGAACTGCCGTGAAAGGCGGGACGGCCCAAGCGTAGGTAGGTTACGTAGGTTCCCTTTTGGCTTTGAACTGCCGTGAAAGGCGGGACGGCCCAAGCGTAGGTAGGTTACGTAGGTCCCTTTTTGGCTTTGAACTGCCGTGAAAGGCGGGACGGCCCAAGCGTAGGTAGGTTACGTAGGCCCCTTTTTGGCTTTGAACTGCCGTGAAAGGCGGGACGGCCCAAGCGTAGGTAGATTACGTAGGTTCCCTTCTTGGCTTTGAACTGCCGTGAAAGGCGGGACAGCCCCAGGCGTAGGTGGGTTCCGTAGGCACCTTTTTTTTTCTTTGGACTGCCGTGAAAGGCGGGACTTGGGGTTTTAGGACATTAGGACACAGTATCGACGTTTCCAGCATCATATATCCTCCGCACACGGTCCCAACCTACCCCGAGGCGAGAGGTGATGATGAGTGGTGGTCTTGTACCACGTGAATGATCTTTTGAGATCAAACGTACTGAGCCGTTCGCCTCGACTCCATTCCTTAACTCCGACCCCTGGAATTATACCCAGCCCGCTGCAACTATCCTAGCTGGCAAACGTGCGAAATATTTAGACGACATCGAACGTAAACAAAAACGTACCTTACAAATGGCGCCCGAACAGGGACGAGTTTAATGTCATCGAAGACGAGTCATTTTATTTCCCATAAAAATAAGGACGATCAGTTTGTTGCTGACTAACGAGGAGATTATAAGCGACATCCCAATTCGAGTCTACGAGAGTCATAGATCACAATCATTTTGGTCTATTCGAAGGAGAAAGCTATTTAGATTACGAAAGCTTTTGTCCATTTTGACTTTATTATTTCGAGATGCTGAGACCAATTAGTTTCTGGAGAATTCTTAGCTACTTTTGTAGTCGAATGTACGTATTGCCGAAGGGTGGATCCCAGAATACGAAAGAAACGCCAATCCAGAAAGGGGATGTGAATAAACCTGGCGTGACTACAGATAGCAAGGCGTTGGAAACTGAGAGAGGAGTGTCTGAACGAGAAGGATCAGATCAACAAACGAAACCTGCTGAGCAGCGACCCAGTGTCCCCAGGTTAACAGTAGGAACTGTCACGGACCCTTCAATTCCGTCACCTACCGAACTAGATCCATTGGTAGGATGGGTCTATCGTTTGACCAAAGCCCAGTTAATAGCTGATATGTCCAAGTACCGTTTGGACTGTGAAGGGAAAACATTAGATCAACTGAGAAGAGAATTCGTTAAATTTATCCGCCTAAATTCAGACCTGTTGGAAGGTGCTACAGGTGGAGTGGTGACGTCTAATCTAGAAGAAACGAAACGCCTTAGCGAGGGAGGATACTTGGATAAAACTAGACTAGAGTCAAGTTTTCGAGAAATATTAGATATGCATCCCGAGGCGAGTGACGACGACGTTAGAAGGCAGCTTATAGCTTTGAAGATGCAGACGCAAAAAGAGAGGACGGAGAACGTAGGTCTCGAGAACTTTGCATCCACGATACAGGAACATTGCACTGGTTCCAGTAGAAAGAGCGGCTGCCGAGCGTCTACTAATCTGCCAAGACGACACGATTCCCAGATGACGGGTACAGTAGGATGGAGCGGAGCAGATACCATTCGACAGGATGAGGCTAGGGAGCAGCCCCAGCAATACACGCACACTGTACAGCGTAATTTTGGGTCAGCTGAGATATGCGGAGTAGTTCGGAAATGGAATTTAAGTTTCGATGGAGAAAGAGATCCAGTATCATTCTTAGAAAGGCTGGATGAACTAATGGAGTCATACAACGTGTCTGGCTCCGATATTATTAAAGCACTGCCAGAACTCCTGAGGAGAAACGCTCTGCTTTGGTATAGAAATAATAAGATGTTTTGGATGACGTACGAAGACTTCAGAACCGACTTTGAACTGAACTTCTTACCTGCTGGGTATCATTTGAACCTAGATGACGAGATAAAAAGAAGAACACAGGGAGTGAACGAGCCCATTCGTTCGTTTGTGGTAGCGCTCAGCACAATAATGCGAAGAAGAGGCAGAATGTCCCCATCAGAACAATTAGATCGCCTGTATGCCAACATGCATCCCAAATACAAATTAATCGTAAAAAGGGGAGATGTTCGAACCATTAATGAATTAGTCAATATGGCCGAGCATTATGAGATGTATACCCGAGAGACAAACTTATATCGTCCTCCTCCCTCACCGGCTCAATCTTTGATCCCGGAAACAGCATTCCACAGCAGGGATCGACGAAATAAAATGTATGATGCCGCCCCGGTAAACGACGTCAAGGCTCGTCACACCATCCATAATAACGACCCAGATGATCTGGAGACAACGCAGAACCCACGGCAAGGACATCGTCAGCACCCAGTTAGTCATGAGCAAGAATCGTGTATAGACCCGATGGGACAAAAGAAAATGGAACCGAGGAAATTCACACAGCGGTCTGGTCCAGCTCCGGAGTCGAAAACAAGAACTGGTGGTCCGAATCCAATGGAAGACTTTGTGTGCTGGAATTGTGAAAGGAGAGGTCACTTATTTCGAAATTGCCGACTACCCAAGTCACTAAGATGTTATTTTTGTAAGAAACCGAGTGTCAAAACGACAGATTGTTCATGCAGTGCGGGAAACGAGAAGTGGACTCAGAGAGGAGGAGGTCACCTGAGATCCATGAGACCAAACGAACGACCTCCGAAGAATGGGCAAAGTGGGTTGAATATGTAGGCCAGTTTACCAAGAACTGCGAGGCTGTTGCCAAAGGTGAGGATACCAGACCTTATGTGGCGATATCCTATCAGGGTACTGTCATGTATGCGCTTATTGATACAGGAGCCATGATATCTTTGGTAGATTACCATTTGTTCAGTTGGCTAATCAATAATGGAGCACGACAAACGCAGGAATCAACGATCATTCAAATGGCAAACGGAGTGAAAATGCGAGCGACTAAAGGCGTCCAGTTCGTTGGCCAGATAGATGGGAAGTATCATGAATTCAAAATGATATGTGTGCCCACGCTAACGTCCTCCTTGATACTTGGGATGGATATGATCGAGGGTGTCGAGGTTATTAAAGTGAATACTACGTATTATTTGAAGTCGGCCGAACAATTTGTAGAAGTGGCAAGAGACCCCATGCCTGTAAATACCATCATAGAACTAAGTGGAGACGAGAAAGAGGAACTGAGTACCTTGATACGAGAGCAGATAGCACGGTTCAATGAAATTCCCGGTATCACTGCACTAGTAGAGCACGTGATAAAACTACGTGTGAACGAGCCTATCAAGCAACGATTTTATCCTCGTAACCCCGCCACGCAGAAGATAATAAACGAGGAAGTGGACTCTATGCTGGCCAACGGGATAATCGAACCTTCGGACAGCCCATGGAGCTCTCCCGTGGTTTTAGTAAAGAAAAGCTCTGGCGAATACAGATTCTGCGTGGATTTTCGAAAGGTGAATCAATGCACGGAAAAGGATGCGTACCCACTTCCCCAAATAAATTCGATTCTCGAGAAACTTAAAGAAGCACAGTACATTACTACCCTTGATCTGAAACACGGGTATTGGCAAGTCCCCTTGGCAATGGAAAGTCGCCCCATCACAGCCTTTACAGTGCCAGGAAAGGGATTGTATCAGTTTACTCGGATGCCGTTTGGCCTTCATTCTGCGGGAGCAACTTTTCAACGGCTCCTCGATAAAATAATTGGTCCTGAGTTAGAGCCAAAGGCTTTTGCGTACCTAGATGACTTAATTATTGTTTCTTCATCATTCAAGGAACACCTCTCGATTCTGACAGAAGTGTTTGAGCGCCTAAGAAAAGCTGGGCTGCAATTAAACCCCGAAAAGTGTAAGTTTTGTCAAACGCAGTTAAAATATCTGGGACACATCGTCAATGGTCAAGGTATATCAACGGACCCCGAGAAAGTGAACGCCGTGTCACATTTTCCAACGCCCAAAACAGTGAAGAACTTGCGAAGTCTGCTAGGGTTAGCTTCATGGTATAGACGTTTCATCCCAAACTTTGCAACAATAACGGCACCATTGACTAAGCTTCTAAGAAAGACGGCACGATGGTGTTGGACTAAGGAACAAGAGGATGCTGTGAACGAATTGAAACGAGCTCTCACGAGTGCACCAATATTGTCATGTCCGGACTTTAAGGAGACCTTTGTTGTGCAAGTCGATGCCTCGCTAGTAGGACTGGGTGCGACGCTTTCCCAAATTCAAGGGGGAAAAGAAGTCGTAATTGCGTATGCGAGTAGGCTCCTTACGGACGGCGAGAAGAAATTCACTGTCACCGAATTAGAATGCCTGGCACTGGTATGGGCAGTAAGGAAATTCCGGTCGTACATCGAGGGTTACCCTTTCATAGCAATCACGGACCACCAGGCACTCCAGTGGTTAATGAGAATCCAACAGCCAACGGGCAGACTGGCCCGATGGATTCTAGAACTGCAGCAGTATGATTTCTCAATAAAGTACCGAAAGGGATCATTGAATAAGGTAGCAGATGCCCTATCTAGGAATCCAGCCGGAGACGCAAATAGACCCAAGGAGGAACAACATATGCCTATTGGAACCCTGACAGTTAAGCACAAGGAAACCTCCTCCAAGAATATCCCGAGGGAGATCACCCGAATGCCGTGGTACGATTACATGATGAGAAGAGTAACGTCCAATCCTGAGAAATATCCCCGATATACTATTCAGCAGGGTAAACTCCTTAAGTATATACCACCTCGGAATACTGTCAAGCAGCCTGATCGGACATTAGACTGGAAAACGTGCGTAAGCGAGCAAATGAGGAAAACTGTTTTGGAAGAAACGCATGATAGAGCGACGGCGGGGCACTTTGGATTTAGAAAAACGACCAAGCGAGTGGCTGAGAGATATTACTGGCCCACTTGGAGGCGAGATGTTCGGCAATACATACGTTCATGTGATGTTTGCCAGAAATATAAAATTGAGCAATACAAACCGGCAGGGCTAATGCGTTTTAGAAGACCCCAGGGTCCATGGTATTCCGTAACGGCAGATCTAATCGGACCGTTACCTAGATCTAGAAAAGGAAACACTTTTATCCTAGTCCTACAAGACTGTTTCAGCAAATGGGTGGAGTTAGCTCCTCTACGTGCGGCAACGGCCCACAACGTATCCTCGCAATTTGAGGAGATCCTGTTGTTGAGATACGGGTCGCCAGAAATACTCGTAGTAGACAACGGTAAACAGTTTACGTCAAAAATCTTTCAAGACCTCGCCGCTGAATGGGGAATAGAGATACAGTTTACAGCCCCTTATTCCCCTCAGTCAAACCCCGTCGAACGATATAACAAGGTCTTAGGGACAATGTTAGCT
Organism: Stictocephala bisonia; assembly: GCA_035578905.1. Taxonomy (NCBI): domain Eukaryota; kingdom Metazoa; phylum Arthropoda; class Insecta; order Hemiptera; family Membracidae; genus Stictocephala; species Stictocephala bisonia. Next base: position 46,994 of record JAQJVL010002799.1, on the reverse strand, counting down.
CAGTTTGTTAACCACGATCATCGAGATTGGGATATAAATCTTTCAAGATTCAGGTTTGCAATGAATACGGCGGTGCACGACTCGACTCAGTTTACACCGGCCATGATAAACTTAGGACGAGAGCTCAGACCTCCAAAGTCTCTTTTCGGACCAACTCTTGAGATTGACGAACCTGGAGTAGGTAATAGAGAGACTGCGTTTAAACGTATCCGTGACTGGTGCCATGAGAATCTAAAGAAAGCATTCGAGTCCCAAGCTAAATTTTATAACCTTCGACGAAGGGATATTAGGTATAATATTGGTGACCGAGTCCTCAAGAGAAACCACCTGCTATCTTCGGCAGCGAACGCATTTGCTAGCAAGTTAGCTCCAAAGTACGGGGGCCCCTTTGTGGTTGAAGGGAAGAAGGGCTACAACGTCTATCTCATCCGAGAAGAGGGTAGTAGTAAATCCTCCACGGCCCATGTCAAAGACTTAAAGCCATTTTACACGAATCGAGTCTCTGATGGTTAAACATCTCCTTGTTCTGTTTGCCTTGCTTTGCATGCCTCACTGCACCTTTTTCTCTCAACAGGTCATTGGTGTGTCCAACAATAGAGATGGCCCTCCGAAGATTAGTCACGTTCAGTGACGCTTCGTTTACCGACCTTAGCTCACCTGAGGGTTTGGTGAACGATGAGATCATAAACAGCTTCCTGAGGATTGTAGAGAGGAGAAACTATTATTACGCACATTCACTACCCTCAGTATTTGCGTTCGATACGTTCTTTCTAGATGACTGGAATAACAAGAAACTGTCAGCCATAGACCGAAGAACAAGAGAGCGCAATATATTCGACAAGGAGATATTGTTGTTTCCTATCCATTTACCTAACCACGGGCCACAAGGACACTGGGCGTTGCTGGTGGTCTCCAACAGAAGAGGAACGATTGCCACGTACGACTCCTGTGGGTGGAACCATGAAGATGAGGCTGAAGCCATAAAAGACTACCTCGAGTATGAAGCGAGGAAACGCAAGGTAACGAAGGACAACGTTTGGCTAATGCTGAAGACGCCTCTGGACTTACCGCTTCAACAGAATCCGTATGATTGTGGAGTTTTCTTGTGCGCCTACGCCGAAATGTTGACCAGAAACGCAAAGCTGAGGAGTAAGAGATTATGCGGCAAACAGATTCGCCGAAGCGTTGCGGAGATTTTGAGGAACAGGAGAGTTGGGACCGAAAACTTTAGATTGTGGGAAAACGACAATCTCAGTAACTGCCTCGCTCCCGAGATAAGAGGGATACCCTCTAGGGTAGAAACCCCAACGAATTCCATCATCACGATCAACATCCCCGACCACAGTCCCATGGAGCTGGAAGTACATTGGGACCCAGTGTTGGAGCAGCTGACAAAGGAGGCCGAAGTAGGGTACACCCAGGAAGGCCCTAACCTGTTTTCCGGAGCCGTGTCAGAAGGACGGGTTGACACCCACAGCCCCTGTGAAGAAAGTTCACGAATTCCCGAGGACGACACATTGCTGACGTTAATCGACGAAGCCTTGGAGGAGTTAAGCAACGAAGATGAATGTGTAAACAAACTGACGACCGCCTTTGTCAGATTAGGAGCTGACGAGGATGATGCTCCCACCATAGAAGAGAAGAAAGCAGATTTCGGCGATCCCCCCTCGCCCTGCCTTTCCCTAGCTGCCCCGGATGATTGGGAAATGCTCGACGAAGAAGAGACGGGTAAGGAAGGGGCAACCTTACTGAATACGGAAGCGTCCGAGGAGAGGCGGTCCGAGAAGAATCACCAAGGCCCGTCTGACCCACCGCCTAGAGTCGTCAAACGAAGGCGGCAGAGAAGGCATCCCAGAAGAGTGCGCATCTATGGCGAAGATGGCGTCATGAAGAGGATAAATGCGAAATATCTGCCCCCAAAGTGATGGCTAAACGATGGGGAGATTTTGATTTCTATCGAAGAATTTTGATTTTATTTTAGAAGAACGAAGTACATTATGATTTTATTTAAACTACAGAGGTTATTTTATGTTAGAAGAAGAGATTATGATTTGCTTCAAGCGAGACGATTTTAGTTCATTTGCGAAGAGGGAAGTTTAGATTTCAGGAAGTCCGATTCTTTTTTTTGTTTGTTTTTTTTTTACCCCGATCAAAGTGGGGGGTGTAAGGTTGCTACATGAAGAGTAGTTTTTTTTTTTTGTTTTAAAAAGAATAATTTAAGTTGAACGGAGATTAGTTCAAAAGACAGAGAGTTAGGGCATTTGAAATTCCCGCGTCTGCCGCCTACTACACTTAGGCACCGCTTGGAGGCGCCAGGCCGGCAAGAACAAAACCAGCCGCCCACACCCGCAGAGCCAGTTGGACTCGAGTGTTAGCGGCGAAACTAGTTCTACGAGGTAAGTGGGCCTGCCTCGACATACTGTATTACAGCTTGCCCTTCTGCTAGCTTTGTGCATTAGCTTGTTGAAGCCACTCATATAGTAGCTTGTTTTAATACTTGCATGTGAGAGGAGAAGTTTAAGTTATCAGAGACGAGTTAATCGGGGTTAAGTGTTACTGCTGTGAAAAGCGGTCCTGACCCGTGTATCATTGCCAACAGTTTTGGTTGTTCCATTCTGCCAGTAGAAGTTTTAGTTTTGTTTTATTTTGAATCATTTCATTCACGAGGCGAGTGGCCCGAGTATTTTTCGAGTTGTATTACGTAGGTTCCCTTTTGGCTTTGAACTGCCGTGAAAGGCGGGACGGCCCAAGCGTAGGTAGGTTACGTAGGTTCCCTTTTGGCTTTGAACTGCCGTGAAAGGCGGGACGGCCCAAGCGTAGGTAGGTTACGTAGGTTCCCTTTTTGGCTTTGAACTGCCGTGAAAGGCGGGACGGCCCAAGCGTAGGTAGGTTACGTAGGTTCCCTTTTGGCTTGGAACTGCCGTGAAAGGCGGGACGGCCCAAGCGTAGGTAGGTTACGTAGGTTCCCTTTTGGCTTTGAACTGCCGTGGAAGGCGGGACGGCCCAAGCGTAGGTAGGTTACGTAGGTTCCCTTTTTGGCTTTGAACTGCCGTGAAAGGCGGGACGGCCCAAGCGTAGGTAGGTTACGTAGGTTCCCTTTTGGCTTTGAACTGCCGTGAAAGGCGGGACGGCCCAAGCATAGGTAGGTTACGTAGGTTCCCTTTTGGCTTTGAACTGCCGTGAAAGGCGGGACGGCCCAAGCGTAGGTAGGTTACGTAGGTTCCCTTTTGGCTTTGAACTGCCGTGAAAGGCGGGACGGCCCAAGCGTAGGTAGGTTACGTAGGTTCCCTTTTGGCTTTGAACTGCCGTGAAAGGCGGGACGGCCCAAGCGTAGGTAGGTTACGTAGGTCCCTTTTTGGCTTTGAACTGCCGTGAAAGGCGGGACGGCCCAAGCGTAGGTAGGTTACGTAGGCCCCTTTTTGGCTTTGAACTGCCGTGAAAGGCGGGACGGCCCAAGCGTAGGTAGATTACGTAGGTTCCCTTCTTGGCTTTGAACTGCCGTGAAAGGCGGGACAGCCCCAGGCGTAGGTGGGTTCCGTAGGCACCTTTTTTTTTCTTTGGACTGCCGTGAAAGGCGGGACTTGGGGTTTTAGGACATTAGGACACAGTATCGACGTTTCCAGCATCATATATCCTCCGCACACGGTCCCAACCTACCCCGAGGCGAGAGGTGATGATGAGTGGTGGTCTTGTACCACGTGAATGATCTTTTGAGATCAAACGTACTGAGCCGTTCGCCTCGACTCCATTCCTTAACTCCGACCCCTGGAATTATACCCAGCCCGCTGCAACTATCCTAGCTGGCAAACGTGCGAAATATTTAGACGACATCGAACGTAAACAAAAACGTACCTTACAATATTGTTATATACAAGCGAATACCACCAGAGATATTAATTTCATATGAATAGAATAAAATAAACTAGCAAAATGACAAAATGTACACTACAAATTCTTAGTTCCTTCATCTCAATAAAGCAAGTTCAATGATACATGATGCTAGGAATGCTGGCAGAGGTCTAGGCCATATATTTTCTAGTGGTTAGTACTGCAACATCCATTTATTGTTTATTTATTAAATGGTGACGTAACATGAGAGTATGTATTTTTTTTTTTTTTTTTTTTTAGTGTTTTCATGAGCATGAACAAAACCTGAATTTAGTTTTCTGTTTGCAGTACTTTTTAAGGTTATTCTTATATTCATTAAACGTGTTTTGTTTTTTTCATATTCAAGAGACTAAATTCTAATTTCAACTTTAAAATTATATTTTTATTTTTTATCACATTTTTATAGGGAAGCCATTTGAAGAATGCCGGCCATTTTTGATATTTTTTTAAAATTCATAGATTTAAAACCATTAAATATAGAAAAGTTATACTTACATGTCTGGATTCTATATATCTTCTTCTTTTTATCAGTATACAATTAAAAGTTACATTTTTTTCATCTCTTAACACATTGGCTGCTAAGCATGGAAAGTCAAACCTTTCACTGGATCCTATATAAAAAAGTTAAAACTCACCCCAGGTGCTAAAAAGTAATAATTGATAAATCACTTACCCTTGACTGTAGAAACCCTTTGGTAGTGTCAAAACATAAGATATGTGTTCATAGGACGTCATTCGAGTCATATACATTTATGTACGGAAAACCGTACACCAGATACGCTGAAACACTCTGTATGCAGTCTAAGTCTTTTACATAATTTATGTATATATATATATATATATATATATATATATATATATATATATATATTTATATTGAAAATATAACAAAATACAATATTTGTAATGTTTTAGCACATAGTTTTTTTTGAGAGATTATAATAATATATACAATATATACATTGAGTAGGCCTATTACGTTCTTTTTAGCCTTCGAGGAATTTATCAAAACAGGCCAGTGGGCACAATCCTGGTTCCCCCGGGCACTCTGCACACATGTACACTGTTCTTTTGTTGATTCCTTCCCTGTGGCATACTCTACATCTTTTACCAACAATACGGTCTCTATTATCACGTTTCATTATTTTAGAGATAACGTGAAGTGAGCTATGCAAAACTCTTGGAGGCAGTTCAACTTCTGGCAATAAACTGTCTATCACTTGGAGCCTAAAGTCATACAGTGATTTGCAGGTAGAGTCTGGATTAGCAAATAGGAAAAGTCGGTAGGCGTTAACCATCATCATTTGTAATACGTGAACAAAAATTTTTTTGTACCACCGCAACGATTTATGGTCGCACGGATAATAGGACAACATTTGGTCGCTCCTATCAACTCCCTTCATTTCAGCGTTATAATGTACAATGGGCAAAGGTTTGTCTCTTAGTATTCCACGCCGGTTTCTTGACTGCGCCATTGTATTTTTAAACTCCGTGGACAAGTACAGGACAGATCGTTGCTCACACCATTTACCAACCATAACACCTTCTGCATATCTCTCAATTGTCTCGCCTTTTCTCAGTCTGGCACTTGTAACTTCCACTGGTAGATATTTCCTATTTGATCTTAGGGTACCTGTACAGTAAGTAAGTTTTCGTAACAGTTCTGAAGCTAGGGGGAAAGAGTTATAAAAATTGTCCATGTATATGGCATGTCCAACATTTAATTTTCCACGCATCAATCACCTAACAACTTTATCAGTATGTCCTTTTCCACCTAATTCTCCACCTTTTCCTGAATACAATAAAAATTCAAAACTAACCCCGTAGGTTCACAAAGATTGTATAATTTCATTCCATACTTATGGCGCTTCCCTTTGATGTACTGTCTGAAGCTAAGCCGGCCGCGCCATAAGACCATACCCTCGTCAATAGACAATTCTTTACACGGGTAATAAACTTGTAACATTGTATTATTGAAATGATCAATCAGCATATTGACCTTTTTCAATTTGTCATCACTAGGGCGATTGTTATTACAAAAGTGGAGGCACCTCATTATTACTAAAAAACGATCACGTGACATCTGCTGCCTGACAAACTTGAAGTCGAACATTCTGTTTCTTTTCCAGTAGTCGTTAAATCTGTTTAGGCGAACTGTGCCCATATGGAATAATAAACCAATGAAACGTTTTAATTCCTCAACAGTTAGGTCAACCCATTTGTTTATGCGCGACTTTGGTTGTAGATTAGGCCCAAAAAACACTTCACGCACATAGCGATTTGTTTCGGCAACAATATTCTCCAAGAATATCAAGTTACAGAGTAACAGAAACCAGTCAATAGGTTTGTTTTCACCTGGATTAGGGACTAACAGTTCATTTTGCTTAGTAAATGGGAGTGATCGCAACCCACTTGTTGCAGGTGACCAAGTTGGGTTGTATTCTATGTCCTCATCACTGTCTGATTCACTGACATCTTCCTCTCAGTCTTCCCCACTACTCTCAAAATCGCTTTCGTCTGACTCACTGTCTGAATGAAAGCTATTTCCTAACCTATTTGATGGTCCAGCCATTGTATTTATATGGTAAAAGAAACGAGAGACACTAACAACAACTATATACAAAATACACTATATATACATAAAACACGCACAACGAAAAAAACCACATGAACAAACAATCACTACAACACATTCAACCACGCTGAGGAACAATACGTATTTCTTTCACAAATGCTAGGCTCACACTGACCTAATGTTTATCGAAGCGTTCCATGTCCGGAATTCCGTACATCAGGGTGAGCGCACAGACTACGATGTACGGAATACCGTACACGCAGCACCTTAGTGAAACTCTGATGTACAGAAATTCGTACATGCCGCAGTGAACGCGTTAATATCAGTTTTTTAGTGTTTTACCAAAAAAAATCAAACCAATGCAATTGAGCATACAAAATAATTTTTAACATAATTTTATTGCCCTATTCATACAAAACTAAGTAAAATAAGTACCAATAAAATACTTGTTTCGATTTACACTTTGCAGTAGAGTCCACTCACTACACGATGGTTCTGAAATATGCACACAAAAGCAGTGCAGTCTAGCGGCTACAACTCAATCATTGTAGCTGCTAACAGTAAAAACAGAACATTGAGCACATTCTAGCACTAGAGACCATTTATAGTACCAGACTCCATATTAATACTCAATAGGCTATTTAACAAAATTAAAATATCGATCCCGTAAAACTACGGGATCCACATTCTTCAGAAGTTACGCTACTCCATAAAAATATAGGATCCGCAGTCAGCGTTAAAGTATGTGGTAAGAATTATAATTGCTCAGTCTCTAATCTGTTATGTACTAATTAACAATTCTTCTTGTTATAGATGTGGTACATCTACCGTGGCCTAGAGCCTACAGTTCACTTCAGCATCTACAGTTTGGTCTTCACTGTTTTTGCTCTAGGCCTCTCAATTGGAGTTGTTTTAGCTGTTGGAATGCTCTTTTACTTTCAGGTTTGTGTAAATCCTTATTGATATTTATATCTACCAAACAGTGGAAATTACATCTTAACTAAACCACTAACACGAAATATATCAAGTTTAATTTTGAGATTGTTTACTTGTCGGGTTTATGAAATAAATGTTGGAATTGTAAAGACAAACTGAAACACTGGAAGCAACACTAAATTTACTATTAGTATTGCTCTGTTTTTTGTTTGTTATTTCTTATTTTATTAATAATGTGAAAAAACATAAGAGACATGAATATGCTAAATCTTCCTTAGATTTTCCAAAATAGAAGAAGTGCTTGAATGGTTTAAGTTTTCTTACAGGAGTCAAAATACAGTAGAAACCCTATTTTCCGTCAGGGGTCGGGACCGCGTCCGTGACGGATTGGAGAATAGACGGATTATAGAGAATTCACTCACTCACACTTATATCGCTGGAAACTTATTATTAGTGCTTTACACATGTTAAATGTTAATGCTGTATAGTACGTATTGATTAACGAAATGAGAATGAAAATGTTAGAAAAAAGACATGTTACAGAATGTATATACTGCAGGTCACATATACGCTTTTATTACATTAGGCCTAGTTTTAATGTAAAACATAAGCTTTTACATTATGTAATGAGCACAAAAACTAATTATCAACATTATTAAAATTAAACTGAAGTACAGTATAATAAATTAAAGCCCATTTCCCACGGTCAGTGTTTTCTCAGACATCAGGCGTATACGGATGATGTCGGTACACGGATAGCGTGTCGCCTGTGTATCATCAGACATGACCGTTTCAACAGCCCGTGACCTGTGTAGGCGTCGCAGCTTAAAACCAACTCCGACCACAGGCCTATGTAGTTCCGCCTCTTTCCCCATGTTTACGGGATCTGTTCAGGCAGCCCTGGACGGCCTGTCCGTACATCAGGCATACACAGGCGAGCTGTTCCAACGACCTGTTATCTGGTAGACAGCAGACGAAGCCTTACGGATGACAGGCCGTTAGAACTAGGCTTATGAAGGCTAGACGGCTGGATAGGGGAATTGTCGTCTTCCAGACGGATAAGTCATACGGCAACTGTCATATCGTGGTGCGACAAACCCAGACACTGGCGGATAACAGAACCAGGCGGAAATTAGGGTGATGGACAATCAGGTTTTCACTGTATTTCTTTTTTTATTTTATTATTCCTTTTCATTAACAGTCTCTAGTTTCGTCAGGTCTTCCAGCAAAAATACCAGGTGAGTTTCTCTGTTCCAGTACTTCAAATCTTTTTTCTATCTATTCTATCATATTTCCTTGCTATTCCTTCTACGCCTTGCTCTATAAATCCAAATCAAACTTTTTCTTCTTTGCAGTCAACTCGCCAACATCCCTTTCATAAAGCCAAACCATCTTCAGCCCCATTCTCTTGCCATGGGTCTTGCTCTTGTAGTTTTGCCAGTTTGCTTGGGGTGTGCGTACAAGCCCAAGGTTCCTATACAACAGGTTGACTCATTATCATATGGTCTATATATAAATCGAGTTGTTACGTCATATGGAGACCTCTAACACATTACTTACAGTTTCCAACTCAGCGGACTGAACAATTAAAACTACATACTAAAATCCATTATTGTATTGCTCTTAAGAGTATTTTAGAACTATTTAAATGTATAATACTTTATATTAATTTAAAACAGCAGAATATCTTTTTTCATAAGTTGCTTGGTTATACTTACTTAGTAACTACTAAATAATATTAATACTAAAATCAGTCACTTACGTCTAATAAATTAACAACGCAGACTGTATTGTCATCGAGAGTACAAATATCAGATGTTTTACATCCTTGCATTGTGCCGTATGCACATTACGATCGTCTGTCTCAGACAGCTCAGTCTTCCTCTCTGTGTTCCATTTAGTTTTAGTGTCGTTGTTTTCGTTTTCGTGTTCCGTGATTTCGTTTTCTATGTTCCCTGGCGTTATCGGCAAGCTCACCATTCTAGTCTGGCAGCCGACAATGACATGTTTTGTGGCTAGAAACGTTTAGTCCTGGCTCCGGGGTCGGAGAGTCATGGACAGGCACCTGCATGGCTACGGACTGCGTTTTCCTGGAGTCACAGTGCAGAACCTATGGGCTGGGACTAGCCTCTACTATGCGTCCCAGAGGAGCAGCCACTTCTTCAACCTTTCCGCGCTGTCCATCCATCGGCCTCCAGGATGAAGACATTGACATGCAGGTGACCCAAACGCAGTTTATTTTCTGGCTCTTCTGGCCCCCAGCAACTTAAGTGAAGAACAGAAGGGCTACCTGTGAAAAACTTGTTTTGTTGTTTCTGTGAACAGTGTCATTTTAAAGCGAGATATATTTTTAGATTTTATTTTTTTGTTAATGGGGGCTGTTCTAGTAATTTTCTTTTAAAGAACGGGTTTCTCGGGTAATTCTTCACTTTGTTGTTCTCATTAGGAGTTACCCAGTTTAGCCTGCAGGATTTCGGCGTAGTTATTAATTTAATTCTTTTGTTTTTTTTTTAACTTTTCCAAATTGGCCAAAACCTTCCAAATTTATTTTGTTCCCCGAGGCCCCATAAGTTCAGCTGCCATTTTAAAATGTTGTTATCTGTAGTTATTGTTTTCTAGTTGTAATTTATTCATTCATGTATTCTGTTATTTATTTATTGTTGATGTTTTTCTCTTGTTTAATTGTTTTTGTTATATGATTTATTATTGTTATAAATTTTTTAGAGCTCTATATTTATAAAAAATTTTAGGCCAAATAATTTTGATTTACATTTCCTTGATACTTTTGTACTATCAATATTAATATTTGATAATCTTGTTGTTTTTTTGTGTTTTTTGTAGTTATTTCTATTGCCTCGGGGCCAACATATATTTATAAATTTTCTTCAACATTTGGTAAATATCGTAACTTTTCACAAACAGCCGATTTTGTCCATAAATGTTTAAATTTGTTTGAATAATTTTGAATTTTTTTTTATTTTCATTGTAATAAATAATATTTTTGCCATTCAACTTGTGTTTTTGTTATTCTGTGTCCTCCTGAGTCTGGTGCCTTCACACCCACCCTCGGTGAGTCCAGCAATGTTTTGATAATACGAGAGTAGGTTGCACATGGTAGCGGAGCGTGGTTTTGCTTGCTTCTGCCACAAAAAAAAAAAAAAAAAAAGAAAAAAGGTGGGAACCCAGACCTTGACCAGGCTTTTGGATCCTGTCTTTCACGATGAGAAGTTCAAATATGTCTTTAATTACCTTGAGGATCTTCTCGTCTGCAGTGAGATGTTCCAGGAACATCTTGAACATCTGGAGGAAGTTCTGAAGCGCCTGAGTAGCGCTGGCCTTACCATGAACCCTGACAGGGTCACTTTTGCTAAGCCTGAAATCTCTTTCTTGGGTCATCTGATTTCCTCTCACGGCGTCTGCATCGATTTTGCTAGGACTCAGGGTATCCGAGACTTTCCTCCTCCCCAAGATGCCAAAGGTGTGGCCCGTTTTGTGGGAATGGTGAATTTCTATCATCGCTTCATCCCCCAACGTGGCCGAGCTTGCTGCCCCTCTGAATGAGTTGAGGAAGAAAGGTGCGAAGTCTGTTTGGGGGCAAGCTCAGCAAACGCCCTTTGATGCTTTGAAGGAGGCGATTATGTAGCCTCTAGTTATGTGAATGCCGTATTTTTCAGCGAATTTCATCTTGCAGACTGATGCCTCCTCCTCTACTATGTCACAGGAGTTCTTGCTGCTGTTTTGTCACAGGAGTTTGATGGTGTTCGACAGCCTATTGCTTTTGCCTCTCGTACCTTGACTCCCCAAGAAAAGAAAGCCTCTTCCATCTATGAGCTAGAGTGTTTGGCTGTGGTCTTTGGCATTGACAAGTTCCGCAGGTTCCTAGAACTTGCGGAGTTTCTGTTAGAGACTGACAACCAAGCGCTCTCTTAGCTACTTGCTCATCCCCGACAGCTCGGGAAAATTGGTCGCTGGGTAGTTAAAATCTCTGCCTTTAAGTTCCAAGTCCAACACGTGCGGGGCTCGCAGAATCTTATAGCAGATGCTCTGTCCCACATGTACCATGAACCCAGCGACCCTTCTCCTGAAGTAGCCAGCTCCTGTGGGGCTGTGCTGCTTGACTTTCCTTTGGCTTTTGACAGTTTGCTTCACCATCAACAGCAAGATCCCGAGCTGTCTGTTTTCTTGCGTGAGCTTCAAGAGGGAGGAGCCCACCATCCCTACTTTCTGTCCAAAGGAGTTCTCTGCTGTCGGCCTCGCCATGGTGGAGGATGCAAGGTTGTGCAGCCAAACGTCCTGGTCCCGATGTTCTTCAACTACTTCCACAACAATCCTGTGAGCTGTCATTTAGGAATTCAGAAGACCATCGCTAAGATTCGTCAGGAGTTAATCTGGAAGGGCATGAACAGGGATATTGCTGAGAGAATACGGGCTTACCACCTTTGCTCACTTAGCAAGCCCAGTCAGAATGCAAAGATGGGGTTGTTGTCATCTGAAGTGGCGAAACGTTCCCTTTGAGAAGGTCTTCATCGACTACGTATGCCCTTTCCCATGTAGCAAGTCAGGTAACACTCACCTACATGTTTGTTTTGATGCCTTCTCAATGTTCTGTTGGCTTTTCCCTGTTCGTAATGCTACGGCTCAGCTCACCATCCGTGCACTAAAGTTCCAGCTTTTTCAGCTTTTTAGTGTACCCGCCACTATCGTCTCTAACAATGGGTTACAGTTCACTTGTAAGGAGTTCCGGCGATTTTTGTTTTGGGCACGACATCCAGCATGTGACTACCTCTCCTTACTATCTACAGCCTTCTCATGCAGAGCGGTTCAACCGCAATTTCAGATCCGCTCTCATTGCTTTCATTCCACCAAGCAGAACACCTGGGATAAAAGTCTTTCTTGGCTCCAGCTGGCTTTAAACTAGCTAAACATGAGATTCACAGTGCTGTGCCCTTTCAGCTTCTCCATGGGTTCGCTCCGAACAACCCTTTGTCCAACTTGTAGAGTCTTAATGATCTTCTGCCAGCGCCTGGTACCTTTGATGTCATGGCGACATGGGAGATTGCCACACGCAACCTTGTTCGGTCTAGGGAGCTTTTGAGGAGAAGGTACAATAGAGGTCGTAGATCCAATCCTTTCCAAGTGGGGGATTTGGTCTATTGTCAAGCCCGTTCGGTCAGTTTGGCCGTGGAGAAGAGGGCTGCTAAGTTGTGTTTCAGATGGTCTGATCACTACCGTATTTAGAGGTATCTTTCTTCTGTCACTGCCTTACTGGTAGATCCCCAGTCTGGCAGAGTTTTCCGGAAGGCTCATGTTTCTCACTTGAAGCCTTACCAGGGTTTGGTTCCAGCAGCTTGGAATGGTAACACAGGGGGTGTCAGGAAGCAGTGAGACTGATCACCTCTTTGTTTACCCTAACTGTACCTGGTTTCCCACCTTTCTCTCTTTCTTTAGCTTGGCCAAGCTACTCTCCAAAGGGTTCTCTTTGAGTCCCCTTGTTTTGGGATTTTCTTGTTGTCCCTGTGTTCAATTCCCAGCAAGGTTTTGGTCTTCTATGGTGCTGGAAGGGGGTCGTCTGTGGTTGGGGCTTTGCCCCTTTTTAGAGGGGGAAGTTGTGCGGTTTGCACATTACGATTGTCGCTCTTGGACAGCTCAGTCTTCCTCTCTGCGTTTCATTTAGTTTTAGTGTCTTTGTTTTCGTTTTCGTGTTCCGTGATTTTGTTTTCTGTGTTCCTTGGCGATGTCGGCTCACCATTCTAGCCTGGCAGCCGACAACAACATGTTTTGTGGCTAGAAACGTTGACCCCTGGCTCTGGGGTCAGAGAGTCATGGACAGGCACCTGCATGGCTACTGACTGCATTTTCCTGGAGACACAGTGCAGAACCTATGGGCTGGGACTAGCCTCTACTATGCTTCCCAGAGGGGCAGCCACTTCTTTACCCTTTCCACGCTGTCCATCCATTTTTTTTTTTAATTTTCATTGTAATAAACAATATTTTTCCATTCAAATTTTTTTTTTTTTCTGTGTCGTCCTCCTGAGTTTGGTGCCTTCGCACCCACCCTCGATGGGTCCAGCAATGTTTTGATAGCACGAGGGTGGGTTGCAGCATTTTGTTTTGTTTACAGCAGTGAAGGTAAAAAAAAAAAACACAGCTGAGGCCTCCCTATGATGTAATTTAATTGTAATGAAGTTGAAATTTAAGTCTAATGTATTCATCACAAATGTGACTTTCCCTTATCTGCAGGTTATGTTATGACTTTATTGCTTTTTAAATAATTTATAGCTAAGTTTTCTTGTTATGACAGAATATTTTTAATGTTCCTTTGTTAAGTGTTGTTACTTCAATATAAAACACTTCTTGGAATTCATTTGGAAGTAAGCCTTATATTCCTAGCAAGGCAAAACACCACCCCACCTTCTTTCCACGGAGATAATCACAAGCCACCCCGTGTCGTGAGTACAGTTGGCTCGTATAGGCTCTCTAACAGTGACAACTCGTGCATTCGTCCAACAGATTAAGGTCATCTTAGACTGCAAGTTACACGTCATGAGAACAGGGCTTTTGTTACTCCCTCTATCCCATCTTGTGGTGGCCTCTCCTCCATTCGTCTTCTAAATTCCTTATTTTTTATCTAGCTGTTTTGTTACTTCCCACAATACTTTTCTGAATTCTCATTTCACATACTTGCATTCGGCTCTAGTCCTCTCTTACCTTAACCCTTTCGATGCCGGGCATATTTTCCCTTGATATGCGAGAAATGCCGGGGGTATTTTTAGTGAATATGCATAGTTTACGTTATTTTGTTCTAACTTTGTTATTTTTCAATATATTTTCATAATTATTTTTTGGTTTTTCTTGTTTTGAAATGCTCTTTTTACTACTTATATATTTCCTTAAATAAAATATTGGTTTTAATTTGTAAAATAAACTTTTTTTTAAAATTTAAAAAATTTTTTTTTAATTTTTCTATTTTGAAACTTTTCAGACCATAAAAAAAAAATACTAGGGCTATAAAAGTGACTTTATTTCAAAGTACATTTAATTACTAACATGCATACCAAATTTCAAAGTCTTACCTTGAAAATCCCAGAATTTATCGTAATTTTTTTCGACAGTACAAAGTCAAATATTTGTCACACTCGAGCGATTATTTCAAGTGTGACAAATATATTTTAACAAATGCATATTTAAAAGATGTTTAAAACACTTTTTCTGAGTACAATAATCAATTCTCAACAGATTGGTACCGTATATGTGACATATTAACGAAAATGCCTTATCGAAAAAAAAAATTACGAGCGGTCCGAAATATCGGACCGCAGCATTTTTAGCGTAACTACCGTTGTCCGATATATCGGACAGCGGCATCGAAAGGGTTAATATATATATTGTTGTAGATATATTAATGACAACCAATGGTATCTACCATAAATAAGTTTTAAAAAATCTAATTTATTTCTTAAAAGTTAATAAATTTAGAAACTTGTCTGTTTGAGTATATAATGTAGTAAATCTACATCATAATTTATTACCTTTCAAGGAGAGACCCCCATAATTTTGTCTAATACATAAAAATCAATTTATTCTATATATCTATATTTTCTGTATACAGTGTGTCCATTAAATGTTCCAACAATGTAAGATGTTTAAAAACCCTTTGGTAAACGGCTAACCGCCATTTAGTTCTTTCCATTATAAATGATCTACCTAAAGAATGCTTTGAATGAAAAACTTTAAATTTTTCAAAACACTTGTGATTAATATGCCCTAATAATATAGAACGAATCACTACGATACAGATATGACGACCGTTTTTAATATTCAATGAACGATATTTTCAAAACTAATATTTTTTAAAACCTAGCAAAAGTAAACTGTTTTATTTGAAATGTTAATACAAACCTAACAACATATCGTTTTTTAATTTGAATTGAAGATAAATGAAATATAATTAGGTTATTAATGTAACTAGTCACTGTCAGCACGTGACAATGCCTAAGGTGTCTTAAGACTGTGTGAAAGGGTCAGGCATTGCACGTTTTGTTGTGAGAGTTGTAAAGTGAAGTTGTCAATGAATGTCCTGCCCATCAAACTCTGGAAACCTAAAGACCGTCCATGAAATGAACTTCTTTTGGTAAGCCTTGTTGGAGATATTGTGGTACCTATTCCAAATAACAGTGGCATACTCAAACTGACTAGGGATCTAAAATTATAAGATGTACATATACATATTCTTATATACAGGGTCAGTCACTACTAACTACATTAACTTCACCAGTGGGTTCCACTAACAAAAATGAACAAAAGTTCATGTAAACTATAGTCTGATTCTGAACCGTTTGGCTGTAATGGCGAATTTTGTGATTTTTTAAAATTACACAACTTGTTACTGTTAGTTTGAGGGTAAAACCAAATCAATTTTATTTATGATATGGAAAGTAATACCATTTGAAATAATATTGAATTCCCTATAAATTAAACATAGTACTCAAAATAACATCTCCTTATACAAGGTTTTGAAATAACTGTAAAGTTGAAAATTTCTTACGTAGACTTTCTCCTTTCAGCTTTAAGGCTAAATTAAAGCAGTTTAATTTTTTGTATTCTTACGTTCAATTACTGAAAAAACTTCCTTATTTATTTATCTTTAAAATGATGTATTAAGGGTTATACATGAAAAAAATGTTGAAATTTCATGAAAATATTAATAAGGATTCAGCATAAGAGTTCATCGCATTGGTTATAAACATCAAACTAATGACTACTGTACACCTGATTTCTGTACTAGTTGAATCTGTTGGCCAATCAGCTGATTCCAAATTGAAATATTTATAGTCAGCTAATTTTTTTTTAAACTGAAAAATACAACTTCTTTAACAGGATTGATTTGTATTACGTGTTTTTATTGTATCTTTAGCTACATTTCACACATAAAATATCATGCTATCACAGCTTCCAAGAGTTTTTATCACTTTAGAAGATTTTCAAAATATCCTCCGTTTACCCTGCTTCACATGATAAGCCTTTTTCAGAATTCCCTTACAGAAACTATCAAAATCCTGTCCCTAAAATCTTCTACATTTCGAACTGGTGTGCAATAAGCTTTTTGCTTGATGTGCCCCAAACATAGTAGTCAATGGGTGTTAGGCCTGGAGATCGTGGGGCCCAAGCTGTTGTTCCTACTCTTCCGATCCACATATTAAAGTATCACTGATGTGCTGACGGACCTCAATGTTGAAGTGTGAGAGTGCTTCATCCTGCTTGGAAGACAATGCTCTGACGCAAATCCAAAGGCAAGTCTTGAAGGAGCAATGGTGGTACGTTTTCAGTTAGGAATTCAAGTATTGAATGCCATTTGAGGCAGATAGTAGCTTGAGTTATGGTCCTATGAGCCAGCTTCCAATTAATCTAATATAGGCATTTAATTTAAATCTTACTTGATTAGAAGACTCGTGTTCCAAGCTAGGATTTTCTGCAGCATAGTAATGATCGTTGTGTATATGTTGAAAACAGTCTCACGGGTAAATGTTGATGAATCTGTCAAAAGAATGGTCTCGAGGAAATCGTGACAATCAAACTGACGAATCAGGCAGCAGAACTGAACTCTAGGTGAGGATCTCTTAGTTTTAGGGCTTGCACTCTAATAAAATGTTAAGGATGTAGCTTTCTTTACGTACAATTCTACTTGCAAATGATTGAGAAACCCCAAACTCACAAGTAACTGTTCTTGTACTTGTTCATATCTCTTGTAAAGCAATTAAGAACAGCCTATTATTCAACTTGTACATCTTGAATAACATTTTTAACCCAACTATTATTGTAAGGAAACTACACTTTTATGCAAATAGCGATGAACGTTGATGGAGGTCAGTGCATTTGGAAGCCTTCTATTCGGATAGCGGCGACAGAATTCGCGATGGCTTTCCGATGAATTGTAGTCACAGAACCGGTAAACCACAATAATGTCAACAAATTATTCATTGGTAAACACTATGACCATTCAAAAAACAATTATCTAGCATTAACAGTATTACTTGTAGTGCTTAATTTAAAAAGATATAAAAAAGTTTTATAATGCAACAATAAAAAATCAGTTAATTATAAGTATTTAATCCCTAATCAGCTGATTTAGTCAACAGATTCAGCTGGTACAGAAATTACAGCTACATAGTCATTAGTTTGGTGTTTATAACCAATGTTATGAACTCTTATGCAGTATCCTTATTAATATTTTAAAGAAATTTCAACATTATTTTCACATATGACTCCTTAATATTTATACATCATTTGAAAGATAAATAAATAATGAAGTTTTTTTCAGAAATTGAATGTAAGAATACAAACGATAAAACTGCTTTAATTGAGCCCTAAAGTTTAAAGGAGAAAGTCTACATAATAAATTTTTAACTTTACTTTTATTTCAAAATGTTGTATAAGGGGTTGTTATTTGAGTACTGTGTTTAATTTATAGGGAATTCAATACTCTTTCAAATGGTATTACTTTCCGTCACAAATAAAATTTGATTGGTTTTACCGTCAAACTAACAGTAAAGTTGTGTAATTTAAGAAAATACATAATGTGCCATTACAGCCAAATGGTTCAGTATTGGACCATGGTTTATATGAACTTTTTTGTTCATTTTTATCAGTGGAATCCACTGGTGAAGTTGATGTAGTTAGTAGTGACTCTGTATAATACGTGAAGCCATTTTTTTGTCTACGCAACTTCTTACTTATTGCTTGACCAATTTTAACGGTTGAGTTGTCAAATAATTTGCCTCTGTTTGTAGTTGTGCATTAAGGTTTCAATTCTTAAATATTTTTACCCTGAAGGGTATGGGAAGTCCTCAAAGTACATTTTTCGGCCATAATAATAATATGGAGAGAGATTTAAATGAATCGAAAAGTAACACCTGTACAAATGTAAATAGTGATTTCTAAATAGGTGTAACAGCAGTAGGAATGTAAACAATGGTGTTTGTAATATTGAAGAGGATAGATCTCCAATAATGTCAAACCAGGGAAGGTTGTAAGCATGGTTTTATTCACATTCAATTGTAGGGCTCCACTCTACTGGACTTTAAGTTTTCAATGGTAATGTAATGCAGTTATTTTATTTATCTTCAGCTGTTAAACAAAAACAATTTAAATGAACATGTTTGAAGTAGGTTAAGTGTTTATACTACGAGGTACGTCCAGAAAGTAAGTTCCGTTTCCATTTATATCCGCTGCAGCGCTACGATCGCAGTTCTGCGCATGCGCGGCAGACGCTCTGTATCAAGGAGAAGAAACGTGCGCCATTTTGAGATCGCTGTCAATCTCGTACGCTTTGTTGTGCTTGTTTAAAATGTCGGTGTTGATCGAAAATCCCGCCGCTTGTGAAATCAGATCTGTGATTCGTTTTCTGAATGCTAAGAAAGTGAAACCGATTGACATTTATCGGCAAATTTGCGAGGTTTACGGACAAAATGCGATGAGTGATTCAATGGTGAGTAGATGGGTCCGACAGTTTAATGAAGGACGTAATGAAGTGCATGATGAAGAACGAAGTGGGCGCCCATCTTTGATTACAGAAGAACTGGTTCACACGATTGATGAGAAGATCAAGGAAAACCGTAAGTTTACAATGAGTGCTCTCGCTATGGAATTCCCCCAAATCTCACGATCATTAATTCATGAAATTGTTACCGAAAAACTGAAATTTCGAAAACTTTGCTCACGTTGGGTACCGAAAATTCTTACTTAGCAACACAAAACACAATGGATGGGTAGTGCACTTCAGTTTTTGAACCGTTATGATGAAGGCGGTGAAGATTTTCTGTTACAGATAGTCACAGGAGATGAAACTTGGGTTTCTTATGACACCCCAGAAACTAAGCGGCAATCAATGGAATGGAGGCACACTTCATCTCCAGCAAAGGTTAAGCCGAAACAAATCTTGACACCTCGAAAAATCATGTGCACAGTGTTTTGAAACAGGAAAGGCATCTTACTGATTGATTTCTTACCGTGAGGTCAAACAATCAATGCAGAAGTTTACTGCGAGACACTGAGGAAATTGCGCCGTGCAATACAGAATAAGCGCCGAGGATTTCTGTCCAAAGGTGTTGTTTTTCTTCGCGACAATGCACGACCACACACTGCAAATGTGACGAAAAACCTCATACAGGGATTTGGCTGGGACGTGTTTGACCATCCTCCGTACAGCCCTGACCTCGCTCCTAGCGAATTTCATCTGTTCTTACATCTGAAGTCTTTCCTTGGCGGTCAACACTTCAACGATGACGAAGAGCTGAAAGAAAATGTTTCCAAATGGTTGAAGACACAGGCGGCAACCTTCTATGAGGAAGGCATAGAAAAACTTGTGCCACGCTATGACAAATGCCTGCAAAATTTCGACAGTTATGTAGAAAAGTAGTTTAAGAGTTGTAGATTTTAGTGCAATAAATATTTGTTCTGTATCTGTAGACAAATTATTTTTATTACCAAACGGAACTTACTTTCTGGACGTACCTCATATCATTGAGTGTTTATACTAATAAATTGGTAGCAACACAAGTAATGTGAGTGAGATACTTTAAATAAATTTACTGTTGTAATTTTATGTTATACAGTTAACCTACTATTATTTGAAATCAAAATTCACAGGCCGAGGCCAACAGTCGAGGTGTAATGAGCGCAGCGAGTGAATGGGTTGGGACGTGAACGTCCAGGGGTGTTCCCTAATATCAAATAATTGTTGAAATTATATGCGCCTAAAAATGGTCCAACTGGAACATTCAACAGCGATATCAGGGTTAAAGTTGTATTATCTGTATAACTCTTTTATTTTGTAATTAATTACTTTGGTTTTTAGATGAGAGCTATTCTTCGCAACAGAACGGGAATAGAAGACTGGATTTTAGAGAAGGCTCTTCATAGAAGGAGGCCTGATGATCCTCCATTTGTCTATCCTTACGACTTAGGATGGAAGAGGAATCTCAGTCAGGTATATAATCTGCTTTTATTATATTTTAGGTTACTAGGGCACTAGGCTAGGAAGTAGTATAATAGGAGAGTTAGGGCTGCATGTTCACTAATACAATACACAAGAAAATAAATATAGAGGCAAACTTATGTTCAGTGTTTAGGCTTCGGGCTTTGGTAACAAGAGTTGTTTAGTTTTGGTAAAATAGAATGTTGAGGTGGTCGTTCCCAAAACTGCCAAATCACCGCTAGGAAGTCGACAGACCTATAATGGACGTATAATCTTACTGTCAGAGGACTAAAACATTATATTTCATTTCAATTGTATGGTTCTTGTTTATAATTATGATGAGTTATAATGAACATTGTATAATAGTTGAAGGTCAGTAATTCTAGTGAACCATAATTGAATATTATGGTTAGCTAGAATATGCTGTTAGCTACACTTTAGATTTTGAAATAACTAAGTTATACAGAATTGGAAGACCTAAAAAAGATAAAATCCGCCCATTGAAGCTGGTATTTAAAACTCCAAATGAAGTCAAAGCCTTCCTCGATAAATTTGCTGATGCCAAATTAAAGGAAGGCGGGGGCAAATTTTCTTCGGTTGGTGCCTCTAGGGATAGAACCGATCGTGAGCGCAAGCACTTAAGTTCTTTGAGAGATGAACTTGAGAGGCGGCTAAAAAACGGCGAGAAAGATCTCACTATCAAGTACAAGAACGGAGTGCCTACTGTTGTCTCACTTCCAAAAAAACGATTAAACAACCCATGTATCAAGTCAGTTTGCGCCTACTATCAAAATGTGCATGGGTTACGGAGCAAACTAACTTTACTAAAAGAATCAATTACCTCAAGTATTTATGAAATCATTATACTCACTGAAACAAACTTTTCTTCTGAGATTCTTACCTCCGAACTTGGGTTAAGTAACTATAATATTTTCCGCAAAGACAGATCTGATGAAACTAGTGCCAAGATGTCTGGGGGTGGTGTTCTTGTGGCTATTCATAATAGTCATTTATCTTCAATAGTCACGTCTTCGGTCACCAATGTTGAATCAGTTTTCGTATCTACCTGCATCTATAGTGAGCCCATCCTGATCGGTGGAGTATACATTCCCCCGCAATCCCCTAGTCAAATCGTTGCCAGCTTTTGTGACTCCGTGGAGGAGATCTATGCCACTTGTAAACCAAATACCAAAATTGTCATTGCCGGGGACTTCAATCAACCCGATACTGATTGGACTAGTTCTTCCCGTGTCGCTCCTAATAGTGCATCCGCTATACACATTTGGAATTTAGCTAACTACATAAATGTATTCCAGCTCAACTCAGTTCTCAATACTCGTGGAGTCCTCCTCGATCTTGTGTTTGCCTCTGATGCTGGTATTTGTGTTGTTGCCTCATCTGAACCCCTTTTAGCTCAGGAACCCTTCCACCCTGCTCTTGAATTCACCATACCACTTGTCTGCTCCCAAGTACCGTACCAAGATGTTTTTATTCATGACTTTAAAAGTTGTAACGTTGCTGAAGTCCGGCGATGGATTGAGTCATTACAGTACCCTGATCCTAGGAATCAAACAATTGAGGAGTTGTTTTCACAGTTCTGCTTGGAGCTTGGAAATTGTATATGCACTAACTCCCCTTTGATGAGAAAATCTAGATCTAACTTCCCTCATTGGTTTTCACGTGATCTGAAATCTCTCATATTCCATAAGAAAATCCTACACAAGAAATTCAAAAAAAGCATGTCAGATGTTGATTATCACGCCTTCAAGACTGCTAGAAATTACTGCAAAGAACTTACTAGAGCATGTCACAATAATTATTTGAGAAATATTGACCTCGGAGTGAAGAACAACCCTAAGAGCTTTTGGGGTCATATGAAGACTCTTTGTAAGATCAACACGATTCCTGGTAGACTCCACTTCGATGGGGTCTCCGTGGATAAACCATTGCTGATGAGTGAGCTGTTCTCCGACTACTTCTCGACTGTTTATGCACCTCCATCATCCAACCCTACTGAATATGAATATAAAACTAATGTTAATATCTCAACTTTGTTCGTGTCTGCACTTGAGGTAGAAAAAAAGCTTCTCTGTCTTGACTGTAATAAGGGTGCTGGACCAGATAATATAACGCCTGCAATTCTGAAAGCATGCAGCTCTGTCATTGCCCCTCATCTGTCTACCTACTTTAATCAACTCATGAAAAAAGGAATCTTCCCTGATGTACTCAAACCTGGGTTTCTGGTACCTGTTCACAAATCTGGTGATGCGTGTGACGTGAAAAATTATAGACCTATTGTAATCCAATCTGTTATCGCAAAAGTCTTCGAGAGCTTGGTGCTTGATGTTCTGTCCTTCGCATTCAAGAATGTTATCATACCTGAGCAGCATGGATTCCGTGTTGGAAGATCTACAGTTACCAACCTCTGTGTCTTCACAAATTATGTATACTCTGCCTTTTCTCAGTTTCACCAGGTCGACTGCATTTACTTGGACTTCGCAAAGGCGTTTGATAGAGTTAGTCATGATCATCTCATCTCCAAAATAATGGCACTTGGTGTGTCAGGTCCTCTTCTTCAATGGTTCAGAAGCTACTTGACAGGACGAACTCTTCGTGTGAGGTTTGCTGGCCATATCTCTGATTCTATCGTCTATGTTACATCAGGAGTACCTCAGGGCTCACTTTTAGGACCATTCCTATTCAGCCTCTTTGTTAATGACATTGCTATGTACCTCAACTGCAAGTTTTTACTCTTTGCTGATGACGTAAAGATTTTTCTGGAAGTGTCTTCAGCATATGACCAGCTCACTCTCCAAATGGATTTGGACAGGATTAATGTGTGGTGTCGCGAGAATGATCTTCATTTGAATGCAGCCAAGTGCCAAGTGATGACCTTTGGCAGAACAAAAATTCTACAATCCTTCGACTACCATCTTCATAGAACCCAGCTGAAGAGAGTTCATGTGATAAAGGACTTAGGTTTGTATTTCACTCCCAATATGGATCCTGGTGAACATATAGCCAAGGCTTGTACGAAAGCTAATAGAGTTCTTGGCCTTGTTACCCGTACTTCAAGAGTTGCCTTCACTCCTGGAACAATCAAAATCTTGTATGTGTCACTTGTTCGCCCCATCTTGGAGTACGGATCTACAATATGGTCACCCTATCAAATTGGACATTGCAACTCCCTTAATGCAGTCCAGATAAAGTTTCTTCGACTGATGGGAGTCAGAAGCGGCTTGGACTATCATAACGTGGACCTTAATGAGATCGCTCATCAGCATGGTATTTCTTCCCTATCTCCCAGGAGGTCTGTCATCGACCTGGTTTTCCTTTACAAGCTTATCAATGGACAAGTAGACTGCCCGGATCTCTTGTTGATGATCGACTTCCATACCCCTAATCGGACTAGATCAACCCAGCTGTTCGCCAAGAATCTGCAACTAACTGCTTACGCATATCATAGTACCATACCTCGACTTATGCGTTTAGGTAATGCTTCCCAATTGGAGTTCTTCGGACCGTCCCCTCAGGATTTTAAAAGACAGGCTCATAACTTTGTATCTAATCTGTTACAGTACTAGAATTGGCATGCATACAATATTAGATTCAGTCCCAGTATTCAGAATGTACTATATATTATTGAAGTTATTTATTATCAAAGCTATTTATCATTCGTTGTTATTTTTATGGTTATTAATTGTCATAGTGTTTTCAGTATTGTTATTTATTATTATAGCACATATTATCGTTGCTATTGATTATTATAGTTATTTATTATCATTGTTACTTATTGTTATTATAGTTATTTATTTTGTTCAGCCATTAACAAATAGACAAACTGTATGTAAAATGTATATCATGTATATAAAATGGTGTATGCCGTAAATAAAATAAAATAAAATAAAAAATAAAATAAAAATATTGTTAGTTTTAATTTGAAGTTTTTAAGAATGACATTTAAATTTTTACATATTTAACTGTGGAAAAAACATTAAAATGTTAAATTTTTATAAAAATCAACTTATTGTCCTTTAGGATAGTTCTTCACCTAGCAAAGGACACTTCAAGTTTTGCCATATGATCATTATTAAGGACCGAATCTTTGAATTAGAAAGCTATGTGTTTGGTATTTTCGTGAAGCGAAATGGCCACCTCAACTCACAACTTTCACAAAGTTTATTAATAAAATCGTGACATAAACGTTTTGCTAACATATTTTAACCAACATGGATAGTAAATTTCTCGCAAAAATAGTATCTTATATCTTGAAGATATTTTCCTAAAGAGAAAAGGCAGTTCACCTCTCGATGCTCTCTTAACTAGTGTACATAACATAACTTGTAGATAATAATAATCTTGGAAATGAAAAAACGCTTGCGAATAATATTGTCAACAAATATAAACCGTGGTGATTATTCTTAAAACAGGAAGAGTGTGCATCCAGTAGATAAGTACAGGTTGTTTATGCCTCACCGACATTTAAAACATTTTATTTTAGATGAAGTTGGACAGTTGGTCAAGCCTTACTATCAAATTGTTGTTGCCTTTGTCCAGGTGTTCAGCTGGGGTGGAGCATACACGAGTGATGGCATCACTTGGCCTGTAGCGGAAGGTTGCCATCAATACACCCTCACAGTAAGTAATGTACAACATAGTAACTGGGATAAGGAGATTGAGAAAGTTGCTTCTTTACTCTACTTTATCCATTATATAATGCCATAGTAATCATGCTCTGCTAACATAAGATGAAGAAAAACATAAGACTTACTTAGATCTTGTCGCCCAGTGAAGGTATCTGGTGTTGCCAATTTTTAACGGACAAAATCGTCAATTTAAGTGAAGTTCTTCAAAATTGACAGTTTAGCTCCATGCGAATTATTACACTTTCTAAGCTTTGTAAAAAGTTCAAATTAAGTATTCATTAATATGAGAATTAATGAGTACTTGGTCCCTTTATTACGACTTATTTAGTGTAGCTATAAGCACTAAACAGTCACTGCAGTGGTGTGTAGCATGCAGGAGGATGTGGCAGTTTGAGTAAGATGCAGCTGCTTACCAGCCACATGCTACATCTTTTAAAATGTATGATGAAACAACAAAAACATTTTCATTGATAATTTGTTACAATCACTGATATTGAAGTGGAAGTCTCTGAAAAATCTGTATTGGCTCATTGAGTGTTATGGGAAAAACTTTTATCCTGCAGGATACAAAGAGGAGTTATGAACCAAAAATAAAAAGATCTCTTGCTGAATCAAGATCAGAAGTAGATGATTAATTCACCAGGCAAGGACAAATACCTAACTCACTGGTATCAACAAAAATACGCTGGAAAGCAGTGAGAAATGAAATTGTACTAAGCTGCAAGAGTTTGTCATCACTCAGAGAATTTGTCCAATGACATATTTCCTCCAAAATCAATATGTTCCTGAATGCCAAAAACCCTACAGAGCTTGTGTGTGCAGTTTATGCAGACATAAAAAATCTGTTCGGCAGAGGTAAGATCTTATAGTTTACAGATGATATTGTTGGTTTGTTTGCCACAAATAAACTCCCTTCATTATCTTCTATGACATCTTCGACAGCCAAACTACCACTTTTTGAAGGTATCTGAATATAAGACAATATTCAGAAAGTTGGTAGTCATATGTATCTCTGAGCACACACAGCGCAGTTCCTGACAGAGCAGTATCAGGACATACCATTCTAAATACATTCAAACAAACCTGCTTTACACTTGAAACAATTAACTCACGGATGTACAAAGCCCTCAGTGGTATTGAGACTGCTTATTTTGACTCAAGGCCAGCAGTTGCAAAATTTCTAGGGAAAAAGAAAGAAAAGGAAAACTTTCTGACATAGAGTTACAACATCAAGATCAGGAGTTGTGAAGAGGTTTTTCAAAAATAACACTAATCTGTAAATTTCTTATCTAAACTTTATTTCTTAGTTTATGTTGTTGTTTTCATGTGTCTGATCTGAAATCCACTAGTTTTGTAATTAAAAAAAAAAATTATTTGCCCGAAAACTAGATATTTTTGAAAAAAAATAGTAAAATTGTTGGATTTTTGTGCAACAATTATGTATTGTATGTATAATATTAATATACAACTAAGCAAATGCGGTTTTTTAAAAACCTAAAATCTTTCTTGTTCTTAAAATTCAATGACGTATTATCTACCCAATGCTAAAATATAATACGCATAGCCTAAAATGTAAAAGAAGTTACTTAAAGATTTTTGAAATTTGTTAATGATGGAGTGTCAGATGGGGAAGACAAAGGTTGTTGGACATTTGCCATCAATACGTGAAAATTACCAATCACGATGTTTCGATTTGGTAAAACCCAAACCTTTTTCAAGTGCTATAAACATGTTATAAAACTACGTTCTTAAACTAATAAACTTATCTACATTAATAATTATCTACATTTTAACCTAGATCATAGAATGGGGTACAACAAAATGAACTTCTGCTAAATATAAAAATGTTAACAGGGTTAAATTAATATGACCAATTAGACGCTGCCAAGGTAACGATATCAACGAAAAAATGTTAAAACACAATTAAATTAATATTCAAATCAGACTGAAATGGGATTACATTAACTAATCATAAATAAAATAAATATATGGTACCTGATAAACACTATTAATTTAAAATAACATTAAACATGCACAAAAATGATGAAATATTACAAAATATTACTGCGAGTCGTAAGACTTCATCATTTTGTAACATTTCATTATTGTATTGTTTTATTCCTAATAATTGTTGTCTTTTCAGGTTAAAATGTAATTGTAATAGTTAATTAGATTGGATAGTAGTCTCAGTCCTTCCGAGTCACATATATCATATTTTGTGTATGTTTAATGTTATTTTAAATTAATAGTCTTTATCAGATACCATATATTTATTTTATTTATGATTAGTTAATGTAATCCCATTTCAGTCTGATTTGAATATTAATTTAATTGTGTTTTAACATTTTTTCGTTGATATTGTGACCTTGGCAGTGCCTAATTGGTCATATTAATTTAACCCTGTTAACATTTTTATATTTAGCAGAAGTTCATTTTGTTGTACCCCATTCTATGATCTAGGTTAAAGTGTAGATAAGTTTATTAGTTTAAGAACATAGTTTTATAACATGTTTGTGTAGATATAATTTAGTTTTTAGCACTTGAAAAAGGTTTGGGTTTTACCAAATGGAAACGTTGTGATTGGTAATTTTCACGTAATGATGGCAAATGTCCAACAACCTTTGTCTTCCCCATACTTAAAGGTGTAAGTTATCAAAAGAGGTTAGGTTGTACATACAGAGTAGGCATAGTTAAGTGTCAAAGTAAAGTACAAGTAGGATTGTATATATTTGCAACGGCACACTTCCTTGCAAAATACAATTAAGTAATAGGTTTTTCCTGCAAACAAAAAGCATTACAATTAAATTGTTCTGCAATTTATTGTTCATTTTAAATATTTCATTCTACCACAGTAAAAATAAAATTCATACTATCTTATCTCAATTAGTTTTTCTATAAATGCATTAAGAAATTACTTATTAGTAAACATTTTTAATTATATCAAAACAAAGCTTAAATAACCTTTTGATGCTTCAAAATTAATATAGGAAGGTAATCCTTTCTATAATCTTTCTATCAGAAATAAGAAATTATCGGCCAGTATCTATTTTATCTACGCTTGACAAGGTATTTGAATCTATTACATACAATAGGTTATTTACTCACGTCAATCAATTCATCAGTCCTCATCAGCATGGTTTTTTCCTGGTTGGTCAATAAATTCAAACTTATTAAATGTCTTTGATTTTTGCATTCACAATTTAGATGTTGGGGGGCAAGTGGATGTTGTGTACACAGACTTTGAGAAAGCTTTTGATAAGGTTGATCATCTAATACTACTATCTAAGTTAAATTATTTTGGTTTATCTGTCCCTTTGATTAGTTTTTTACCTGATATTTATTTAAAAGAATTAAGTATGTCTCACATGAGGGGGCGGTATATTCAAATTTTTATGCTGGCTCAGGTGTTCTTCAAGGATAAAATTTGGGGCCCCTACTATTCTTAATTTTCATTAATGATATTACATTATCCATAAAAAAAATCTATGTTCCTAATGTATGCCGATGACATAAAAAGCATTAAAGCTGTAAATGATTTTTCTGGTTGTTTAAAACTTCAAGATGATCTGGATGCCCTATTTTTTTGGAGTGAGAAAAACTTAAAATTCAATTTGAAAAAATGTTCTGTTGTACGCGTTGATTTATTATGTAATAGTTCAATAAAGGATTTAAGTATTATCTTTTATAAAAAATTTTCATTTGTGGTGCATGTGTTTTCAATAAGTAGATCTGCTTTTTCAATTTTGGGATTTATTTGTAGGTTGTGCAATTTTCTGACTGATTTAAAGGTAATAAAGCTTCTTTTCTATTCTTTAGTTCGCTCCAAATTGGAATTTGGAGCAGTTATCTGGCATCCATATTATGCATATCTCTCTGATACTATCGAAAATGTCCAGAAAAGATTTCTTTGGTTCTTTTATTTAAAGGAATTTGGTCACTATACAAGAATCGCCTTATGTTGTACCAAATTGTACAACATGTTGTACCTTATGTTGAGTTGTTATCAATGTTTGAACTGGATTCCTTATGCAGGCGGCAGGGGATGGCTATGTTGGTTTATCTGCAGAAGTTGTGTGGCGTTCTCGACGATGTAATTCTGTTATGACGTTTACAATTCAATGTGCCCAACTCTAGAAGCCAATTTTTTTTACTCCCCGTTACTCTCGCAAAAATCTTGCTGCAAATTCTCCATTAAATGTAATGATTCATTTATATAATAGTTTATTACCGAATGTAGATATTTTTGAAACTCACTGAATGTATTTATCCATACAGTATAGTATTGCATATAGTATTGCATTTGTCTAATTAACAGTATTAGTATGAAAATCAATTAAATTATATTTATGATAAATATTAAACCTTGTTTTCGTTTTAATATTATTTATTTTAGAGTAAGAATTACAAAAATATGTCATGCTCTTAACTTTTCTTAATAACAACTGAACTGACAATTGTGTCTCTATGACAACATAAATAAAAACAAATAATACAGATGGTGCCAAAGTGCTAAATTTTAATTAGTCACTTAACACGCCCTTCTCAAATTTTGCACTTTGACAAATTTTTAGTCCCATTGCATCAACAAGACGATAATGTGAAGGTCCTGGAAGTGGTTTCGTGAGAATGTCAGCAGGCATTATTTTAGACGGAACATGCCTCAATTTTATTTCGTTATTTCTCACCAATTGACGAACAAAATGGTATCTTGTAGCAATATGTTTAGTACGTGAGTGACAAGTAGCATTTTCTGCAATGTACTTTGCTCCACGGTTGTCAGTACCAAGATTTACCATTGACAAATCATTTAATTTTAATTCTAACATCAAATTTCTTAGGTATAGTGCTTCACGAGATGTTTCTGATAAAGCCACGTACTCTGATTCTGTTGATGATATTGCAACTGACTGCTGTTTCTTCGAACGCCATGATATTGCAGCTCCACTCAACATGAACACATATCCTGTATATGAAATTCGATCATTTTCATCATTTGCATGGTCAGCATCAGAAAATCCTTGGATTCCCAACTGATCTTTCTTGTACACTAATCCATAATTCTGGGTACCTTGTAAATAGCGCAATACACGTTTCGCTGCTGACCAATGAACTTCTTGGTACTTATCGTTAAATTGTGACAGTCTATTGACAGTGAACGTGATATCTGGGCGAGTAGCAATTGCCAAGTACATTAATGATCCAATTAACTGTCGAAATGGCTTTTCTTCATCTTTTCTTCGATGCTGATTTCCTTCTGGTAACTTAGCTTGAGATTCACTAGGAGTTCGTACTGGGTTGCATTCTTCCATGTAAAATCTTTTTAAAAGATCTTTTACATATTTTTGTTGATTTAACTCAATATTTCCATCAACTTGATTAATTTCAATTCCCAGACAATGTCGTGCTAAACCCAGATCTTTTATTTCAAATCTCTTTGCAAGTCCAGCTTTAATTCTTTCAATATCTGTCTTATTTCTTGATATATATAAAATATCATCAACGTATACAACCAAAATTGTATATTGATCCTCACTCATATTGTAGTAAAAACATGTGTCACTAGCTGCTGAAGTTAATCCAAGGTTTTCTAATTCTTCATTCAATATTTTATTCCATTGACGACCAGCTTGCCGCAGACCATATAATGCCTTTTTCAATTTACAAACTTTGTTATCTTGTGATAATTTTTGGAGCATCTCGTAAGCAATTTTTCCTAAATTACTGTTTTGACCATCCTTTTCAATAATTTCTTTTAATGCTTCTTTAATAAATTCTGGCAGTTCCATAAATATTTCTTCTTCTAAAAATCCATTTAAATAAGCTGCTACAACATCTATTTGATAAACTGGTAAACCTTCACGTACAGCTAATGCCATCAAAATTCTGATAGAATCCAACCTAGCTACAGGTGCAAAAGTATCAGTGAAATCTATTCCTTGTCGTTGTGTAAACCCTCGAGCAACAACTCGAGCTTTTCTTCTTTCAAGTGTTCCATCTGGCTTAAATTTGTTTCGAAGTACAATTTTACAAGTAATAACAGCTCTGTCTTTTGGACGATCAACTATTTCCCACGTGTTATTTTTAATTAAACCACGAATTTCTTCAGTAATTGCTTCCATCCACTCAAGTGCTTTATCTCCAGCCATCGCTTCTTTCAAGGTTATATCAATAAGATTTGCTTCTTCAATTATTTCTTCTTCATGTTCTGTTGCATCAACAAATATTTCATCATCACTTGGTTCTTCTTGCATTTCGATATCTTCATTATCATCATGTTCCTCTTGGTCTTCGTTTATATTTGCTGCTTGTCCAGTGTTATAAATTTTTCTTGGTCTTCCTCTTCTACCTGTTTTCTCTATCCGTGGTCTTCCCGGTTTTCGACGTGAAATACGATTTGGTGTACAAATTTCTTCATTAATTTCATCATTTTCAATTTCTTCATTTTCATTTTCATTTTGAATTGGCATATGAACACATTCAATATTTTCTTCATTTTTATCGAAAATTTTATCTTCTTTTACTTCATTTAAAAATTGATCTTCAAGAATTTGTACATCTCTAGCAACTACAACCTTTCTTTCAATTGGAATCCATACTCGATAACCTTTTGATTCTTCTGAATAACCGACTAAAATACCTTCTTTTGAACGCGGATCAAACTTTGATTTCCCTAATTGTTTTTCTAAAACAAATGATTTTGCTCCAAAAACTTTTAGATTACTTAAATCAGGTATTACTTTATTCCAAACTTCAAATGGAGAATGATTATCCAAACTAGATGTTGGACATCTGTTTCTTAGATAATTAGAAGTAGCTACTGCCTCAGCCCAAAATCCATGACTCAATCCAGATTGAATTAAAAGACATCGCGCCATTTCAATTAATGTCCTGTTTTTCCGCTCTGCCACTCCGTTTTGCTGTGGTGTATAGGGAACAGTTAGACGTCTGGAAATTCCATTCTTCTTTAGGAATTCATCAAACTCTTTATTACAATATTCTGTTCCATTATCGGACATCAAACATTTAATCTTACAATTTGTCTGAGTTTCAACATATGCTTTATATTCTTTAAAAGCTTGAAGAACATCACTTTTAAGACGTAGAAATTTAACATCACACCATCGTGTACTGTCATCGATAAATGTTACGAAATATCGAGCATGTCCTAATGATTCTACTCTTGACGGTCCCCAAACGTCAGTGTGTATTAGTTCTAATTTCGCTGTACATCGTTCAGACTTCTTAGGAAATGGTAATACAGTCATTTTTCCTTTTAAACATATGTCACATGCCTCCAATTTCTTTTCTTCATTTATCTTCATACCACTAGCTAATTCTTTTCTTGAAATTTCTAACAGATCTTCTTTATTTAAATGTCCCAGACGATAATGCCATAACTTCAAACTTGCTGAATTATTATTTATTGCCGCATTTGCTTGCTCTTCACTGCCACAAACATAATATAAATTTCCAACTCTTTGTGCTAACAGTTTTATTTCACCATCTTTTCCAAAAATAGTTGCCCCAGTTTTAGAAAAACTGACAGTATTCCCATGATCCGTAATTCTCGCAACAGATAACAAATTAGTTCTTAATTCTTTTACCAATAACGTATCATTAAGTTTTACCGACCTATTTGATTTTCCATCTGTAGTAAAAACACGAGCAGTTCCTTTTGCTACAATTTCAGTTTGTGCATCGCTGGCCAACAAAACATTTCCATTTGTTGACGTCATATTAATGAATGCTGCTTCATTATTACACATATGAGATGTACAGCCACTATCTAAACACCATCGACTATCACTTGATACCTGCTTCGTATGAAGAGCCTCTTCCGTTACTTGAAACCCATCTTCGACTTGAGCTTCAACTTTTGATGAATATTCTTGCTTTTCATCATTTGCTCTCTCTGGACAATCAGCTGCTTTGTGCCCAATTTTATTACAGATGAAACAATTATACTTAAATGGCTTGTTAAAATTACCATCGTTTCTGCGTTGCCCTCCTTGATATCCACTTCTTTGATATCCACCTCTCTGATATCCATTTCCTTGATTTTTACTACCTTGAGGTCCACTACTTTGAGACGGTTTAAAATTTTTAAAGTTTTGCTTGACCCACATAACCTCTGAATTATCCATGTCACGTTGACTTTGAGCATCATACTTTTCAATAACCTTTTCTCTAAGTATATCTGGTTTAGGCAATTCATTTTGAGACTCCATAGCACATCTGAACATTTCAAAACTTGAGGGCAATGCATTAAGAAGTAATGTTGACTGTAAATCATCATGCATTTCGACTCCCATAGCTGACAGCTTAGATATTATGTCAAAAAATTCCATCAGTTGAGTATGAAAATCACCGTTGTCTATTATCTTGTAAGATGTCACACGTTTGAGTAAACTTGCTCGTTTTACCGGTCCCGTAGATGCATATTCTGATTTTAACTTGTCCCAAATTTGTTTTGAAGTATTTAAACCTTTTACCATTCGTAATAAACTTGGATCAATAGCAATTATTAAATCTGATTTAGCTTTAGCATCTTCTTCTTCCCACCTTTCAACTTTTTGAGCCGATGCAGCATCATCTTCAACCAATGCGGGTTTTGGTTTCTTGCCATTTACATACATCCATGTACTGTTTTTTACCATTACAGCTTCAATTTGCATAGCCCACGTATCATAATTTCCTTTTGTAAGAGGCTTAATTGTACTTGACGATAACGACATTTTTTTTACTTTATACTCTTATTAACAGCGATCTGGGCCCATAACCTGATAAATATTAAACCTTGTTTTCGTTTTAATATTATTTATTTTAGAGTAAGAATTACAAAAATATGTCATGCTCTTAACTTTTCTTAATAACAACTGAACTGACAATTGTGTCTCTATGACAACATAAATAAAAACAAATAATACAGATGGTGCCAAAGTGCTAAATTTTAATTAGTCACTTAACAATTTATTTGTTATTGTTATTTCTTATTGTTTCTTATTTATTTTGTTTTGTTGTTAAATATTTATAGGATTATTTACTATGGTGTTTGTTGTCAGTTGTTCTTGTTGAAGATGGTCTGGAGTCTTGTTTATATACAAGTTTCATTTCTCATTTATTTATCATATATTATATTAATGCTACAATTTAATTGGGTTTGAACCTGTTTTGTGGCATTTGTTCAATGAAGAATTATTATTTTTATTATTATTATTATGTCACATTTTTCCAGGAAGGGCCTTCGATCATTCTTTGAAGTAGGAGCTTTCTGTTATTCCATACCTCCTGAACCAAGTGTATTCACCCCCACTCCTCTCCCCTCCTGGTGACCAGTGAAAATCTGTTGAAATGTGCTCTGAGATAAACTAAATAAGTATTGTATAACAACCTGCAGTAAATGGAGAATTGAGAAGGAAATCAGAAGGAAAAATAAATATGTAAAATTGGACGTTTTAATCAAGAGGTGTACTAAACGATACTATGAAGATGGTAACGTTAGTAAATGTTTGACCATCATGTAATATGTTTTAAAACTGGCGTAAGGATTTTTAAAATGTTTAATTTAGTCAAATTCAGATAGTGTAGATAAAACTGATTTATTTTTATATTTTAGGAAAATTTTCTCTTTGTTTTAATTATAAATGTTATGTATTGATTATAATGAAATAAACATTATTATTTCACGTTACTGGTCTTAATATGTTATTTGTAAAATTGATATTCGTCTTTTGGAGGGTTTAATTTACAGTTTTGTACTACTTTTAACTGTATATATTTTTAAATAATAGTCACTATGAACTCCTTGACTAATTTTTAGTAAGAAGTAGAAAATATTATCTCTTCAGACATGTTTGCAAACTGTAATATGCCAACTCCAGGACACTGACCCATCCCTCTATTTGTTAGCTAACTGGACTTTATGCAAACAGAAAGACAAGTTTTCAGTCAACTTAATGACAAACTTTGTTGCTGTCTTGTCATGTGACACAAACTTTCTTTCTGCGTGAGTGTTAATGGAACGGGAGTGTTGTGGAGAGATGATGAACTTGCATTACAACTACTGTTGGCGAAAAAATTAAGTACACCTGAGTTTGAAGGTTGTCTTCTAAGGAACTAAGAGGCCAACGAAAAATCTAATCATACCGTTGTTTTCCTCGTTTAATTGTATGTTAGGACATATGTGTTTGTACAGTTTACTACGAGTTTTAATAATTTTCATCCTAGTTGAAACTAAAAATGTACTGGAATTTTAACTAGTTATCACTGTACATCAAATTTAAACTTTTATTATTCCTCAAAAACCCTTGAATGTGTGGTATTAATGTTCTAATAACTGAGTGATAGGAATGTTTTCTATAAGTTTTATAATTTTAACTTTTTTATAAAAAAAGTTTTTATCAATTTACTGAAACGTTGTTTTCTTAGCTTCTAAATATTGTAAAACTATTTACTTTGTCTTGTTGTAATTATTATGACATGTATAGTTATGATACATTACTTTCATATGTGTAAGTAAATGCAGTGATTTTATATCGATTTAAATCAACTAAAAATAACTTTATATTGATCAATTAAAATTTATTTAAATCAATATAAAATCACTGCATTTTCTTACACACATGAAAGTAATGTATCATAACTGTACATGTCATAAGAATTACAACAACACCAAGCAATTAATTTTACGACCTCTAAAAGCAAAGAAAACAGTGTTTTAGGGAATTGATAGAAACTTTTTTTATCAAAAAGTTAAAATTCAAAAATTTATAAAAACTTATAGAAAACATTCCTATAATGTACGATTAACCCAGGAAAACAATGGTGTAATTTGATTTTTTGTAGGCCTTTTAGTTCCTTATAAAACAACCCTCAAACTCGGGTACACATAATTTTTGCGCCGACAGTAATACAATAATACTCCCAATTAAGTATAATGGATTTTTCATAATTTACACCAACAGTCATATCATCCATGATATGTTCCATTTTCAGTTTTATTGCTGAGACTGGGATTTGTCCAATGACTTAACACCATATTTGTGATAAGGTTTTTTAGGTGGCGCAGTGCTGTAACCCAGCTTCATGGGGACAAAGTGTTTGGGAGATTGTAGGCGATAGGCTGTATGCTCGGTCCTCTTAATATCGACATGGCGTCCGCTTGGTGGTTGCTATCGGCGTGGACACTACTAGAGAAGTCTGGGGTGTCCATGTTGGGTGGTGATCATTGTGCGGATGTTGTGTGGGGAAGATAACTGAGTATCAGGCTTGTCAATTAGCTGAAAATCAGACCAGCACTACGTGGTTCGGATTCCACGTAAAGCTGTAGGTCCCTTAGTTGCCCTGGCTGTTGGGCTATTAATAAATTGCCCTTTCTGAGGAACAGTTGAACTCAGTTAGTAACCAGACTACACTCATCTACACTCATCGTACACTCATAAAACCATTCATATTCGCCTTAAAATACGCACAACGTTGTGTCAGCGTCTCATATGTAAGAATGTAAGAAAAAGAATGTATTTATTTATTTATTATTTTTCATCACCTTGAGGTTAAGTGGAAGAGAGTGCTTTATAGTTCTAACTTCGCTTCTTTTTCATTTTATTTCATCATCTTGTAATGCCAGTGGACTGTTACTAGGTTTAAAAAAGTGTCTAATGGTTCAAACTCATTAATTAAATAAGTGTTAAACCTTACAGGAGTTGATCCTGTGACCTTCTAATAAGTTCATAGAAGGTGTTGAATTTCCATGTAAAACTGTAGGTCCTTTAATTTCCCTAGCTATTGGGCTATTAATAAATGGCTCTTTAAGGAACATCCAACCTTACTTGGTAACAATAACTACACTCGTTTGCCCCTCATATTTGCCTGTTTCACTACAATCAGCTTCTTAGTAATAAATAATAATAATAATCATATGATCATATGACTAATTCATCACACTTTCATTCTTATTGGATTCTATTTCCTATCTTATACATTTATGTAATCACTGACAATCCTAGTTACATTTATAATACGAGGGCCGTTCAGAAAGTAACCTCCGGTTGCTCATAGAATAGGAAGTGGAGGGGATAGTGCCACCATATTAGCGTTGACGCGCAGGTCTCTTCAGTCGGCATCCAGCCGTGGTACTGTGAAGGTCGTCCGAGTGCTAGTTCGTTTTCTGTAGCTTGTGAAAATGGCGTCTGTCATAGAAAGTCCCGCCAAATGTAAGGTGCGATCTGTCATTCGATTTTTTACAGCCAAGCAGTATTCAGCGGCAGCCATTCATAGAGAATTGTGCACTGTGTATGGATCAAACAATCAACGCAGATTCATACGTTGAAACTTTAAAAAACCTACGAAGGGCAATTCAGAACAAACGACGCGGTTTATTGTCATCTGGCGTCATTTTCCTTCATGACAACGCCCGACCCCACAGTGCTCGAAAAACCAAAGACCTTCTTGAACAATTTCAATGGGATGTTTTTAGCCATCCACCATACAGCCCAGATTTATCTCCCAGTGACTTTCATCTGTTCATGCACTTGAAGAAATGGCTGGGCTCTCAGAAGTTTGAGGACGATGAGGAACTCAAGAATGCAGTCTCTGGCTGGCTCAAGGCACAGGCGGCCGATTTTTATTCTGAAAGGATTTGTAAGTTAGTGGAAAGATATGATAAGTGTTTGAATGTTTTTGGAAATTATGTTGAAAAATAGCTGAAAGATGTAGTTTTAAGATGTATATAATAAAATATTTTTAATTATGTCTGAGTTTAATTTAAAGCACACCGGAGGTTACTTTCCGAACGGCCCTCGTATATAAAGAGGTTACATCTTTGAGAGCCATCTAGTGTAGACGCTATAACTATTCTTTATGAATATTTGAATAAAATATTTTTTCTATTTTTATTTATTCTTAAGATATGGGCAGATATAGATTTCGAATGAGTGTGATAAGTCCTTAAAAAACTACAAGGATTTTCAGTATAAAATGGTAGCCGAATATGCTGTATGGTTTTTGTACATTTTTTCCATACAGTGGTATTGATGACCCACCTGCCTATCCATATGTGTATAATGGTATTGATGACCCACCCATTATACAGTAGTCCCTCCGCATCCGCGGAGTTATGTTCCAAAAGTTTGCCACGGTTTGTGAAACAGTACCTTATTTAAATGAAGATTTAGTAGTTAGGTTCTAAGTTATAATTTTACAAATGATAATACTTTACTGTTTAGTTGTTTTAAATGTGCATTTATTATTATTATGAACATTGTACAGGATGTGTAACCATTTTACATCAATATTTGTGATAGGGTATTAACTATCTACAGTACAGTACCTGAATGAAAAATTTAGGAAGCCTTAAAATACTTTATATCCGTTTGTTTCTTCTTTTTTTCAAATTCCTTGTGGGCTTTTTTCGACCCTGATAGAAATATCCTAAAAGGTATCCTATTCCAAAAGAGACCACTTTCATCGACATTGAACACTTGTTCAGCACAGAACTCTACCTCTTCTAAGACTGCTTTGAGCTCTTCTGGGAATTCTTTTATGGCTTTGTGGTCTGTAGAAGCTTTCTCACCAACGAGCTTCACATTATGAATGTTGAAACGAAGCTTAAATCTTACAAACCAACCCTTACTAGCTAGGAATTGTGGCGGATGTGAAATCTCACTATCCTCTCCTAACGGCTCCGAAAAATGTTTGTGTAGTTGTTTAGCTTTTTCTCTGGTGGTAGCTTGGGGGACTCTTTTTCTGGTTTGACCTATCTATATGTTTAATGCCATTTCAGTTTTTTCAACTCTCATGTCTTGAGAAACAGAAGCAGTTTTAGCACAGAAAAGTCCACTATCTTTCACATTATTTCTGATTTTTTCCTCGTTTTTCCGAATCTCACAAACGCTCAACTCAATCAATCCAAACTTCCTAGTGACCGAAGCAACCTTATCAACTTTCAGCCTGTCAAGAATTTTAAATTTTTCAACTAAGGACAGCACGATACGTTTCCTCTTCTCGATCAGAAACATATTAGTTGATTAATGTTGGAAAAGGTTTCCTGTCAATAACTTGCGCTTATAATAAAATAAAACAATAAAAAACTCACACAATCAAGCAATGAACTGAAAGTACGATCTGGTATGTTATATAAACAGACTGACGTAGGAAGGAGTGATGAGAGACGTATAGAGTGACAGTTGTGGCAGAGGCATGGTGGGGTAGAGTGGAAGGGGGAGTGATTCATCTGGCAGGTGCACTTTCAAGGTTCCTGGAAATAGCGGTAATAGTAACCCGTTTACTGTGCAGTAGTGAACAAATATCAATTTGTGTCGTGAGTTTATGAATTTATTAATTATTTTTTATTTACGTATTTATTTTTATCTTTTAGGCTCTCAGATGAAGTTTGTGAATAACTGAACCCCATGGTTACCGAACCTGCGGATATGGAGCGTTTACTGTACTCTTACTGTGGGATTGATGACTCACCCACGTCCCACCCAAACATGTTCGGTGATATTGATAGCTCATACACTTATGGTGGCATTGTTGGCCCACCCACCTCCGACCCAATTATGTACAGTGATATTGATATTGATTTTCCATAATCTGTATTGCTAAATATATCTCTGTTCTCCACTGCAATTCAAAATCAGTTATTTATAACTCCCACAATTCGAACCTATGTTAAATGTAATGAAATGGCTTTTTCTTGAATTTTTAATTAGAAAATTAAAATTTGTATTGTCTATACCAGTGGCATTTTTACTCAACAGCCTACTAACATAGTTGAGGGACAATGGTCCAAAACCCTCTAGCAAATTTAAGCAGACGTCTCAAGATTTGAACTCATGGCCCTTTGCATATGAAGCAGAAGTATTAACCACAAAGTTAGCAAGAAATTGTATTGTTATGAAAATTTGGCGTAAGTTAATTTATTGTCAAACTCTTTCCTCAGATAGAACAAAAGGAGCAGAAGGGTGAGAAGCGGCAGAGGACAAGAGGCTACAGTGCAGTTCACAAGTACAGTGGGCGGTGGTTTCCCGTGATTCACGGCTGGAGGACCTGCCTGAACATTCCCTTCACTGATGAGCCCAGGATATCACTCCAGCCTGGAGATACAATCCTTGTCACAAGATGGAGGCGGTGAGCACTTTACAATTAATGCTCAAAATTGCTTTGAATTGGTTGTCTTAAAATGGTTGCATTTTCTATTCATCTGTTTTTAGAATTGTAATCATTATTCAACATAAATTGGTCAGTAGCGTAGTTGGTTAAATTCCAGCTTCATGTGCTAAAGGTTCTCAGTTCGATCCCAATCAGAGTCATAATACATTTTGAGAAGGATCAGCTGATAACCACCAGCTGTTCATTTGTCATTATTGACACTTTCTAAGGAATATTAGGCCTTAGTTTGTAACAATGACTACATTCGCTCATCTACACTCATTCAAAATCCATATTTGCCCATATCTTGACGATCGGCATCTTATGAACAAATAAAAATAAATAAAAATATTACTTTCATCTTATGCTGGCTCTTGAGGCCTATATACTAGAGCATCACTAATTCGGATATGACAAAGCCGGAACGTTGATAATCCGGATTTGATTCTGGAGAAAAATCCTATTAATTGAATTTAGTACCTAATACGAGCAGTATAATTCATCTACCTTCCTTCCTGATAACTGTTAGTGAATTATAGCCAATTTTATATGTTTTTATACTTGGACGACGTCTTTTAAGGGTTTATTTATAAAATATAGATAATTTAAAAACGGTCGGTCACAATTAATTTGGATTATTGACACTCTGCTGTACCTATTTGCATTTACTTTGTATTAAACTTGTATCGTGTGACGTTTTGTTTGTTTGTAACTAAAGCAGTGTTAATTTTTAATTCATTATATTTACCTACAACTAGAAGATCTGTACATTGGCAACTCTTCCTAGAGTATTTTCTAAAACTCCTTGAAAACAGTTAATATGATTTGTTAATATTAATTTTTATATGTAATAATACCAAGTTTTACTTAAAAAAAAAAACATAAAACATGTAAACAAAATCTGCTGAACCTTTTAAAGTCACAACATTGACGAACCAAATTTAGTTTTTAAAAAGTATAATTTATAAGGCTTATTATATAAGTAATAAAATTAAGAACAAAGCTTTTTTGTAGTTCCCTGTAATGAATTTTCAAACTTTTGTACAAAAATATAACTCAGTGCATGCGTTATCTCAAAGCATTTCGAAAGACCTTTATTATTTAACAACGTAAATTCTTTTAACAAAATTGAAGTAATAAGACTGTAGAAGTAAACAGAAAGGGAAGAACTGAAAAGTCTTCCTTTATTCAGAGGTAATGATATCCATACAATTGTTGTTTCGTCAAAGTACAAAATCTCTACTGTGTAAAGAAGTTCTTTTGTTCAATGTTTAACGGTCTTGAATTGATAGTTAGCAGTTGTTGAGTTAGGTGTGATCTTGTGTTGATCAGGTTACATGGATATTCATGTAGTATCCTGATATTGGCTGTGTTTTGTGATTAGTTTTGGGGCTATCCCACTTCCAATGGCTTTGCAATAGTTTCCAATTTTAAAATTACAGTATTAAAGAACCCTAAATATAATTAAATGATAGATTACCTTATAAAATATATGACTCACTATACTTGGATAAAAATTATGAGTTTAATGATAGTGCGCATCTAATATCCACTGAAGTTTGTACATAGAAAAAAGA
The DNA here is from genome assembly GCA_035578905.1 of Stictocephala bisonia. Classification (NCBI taxonomy): domain Eukaryota; kingdom Metazoa; phylum Arthropoda; class Insecta; order Hemiptera; family Membracidae; genus Stictocephala; species Stictocephala bisonia. The sequence goes on along the minus strand of JAQJVL010002799.1, from coordinate 5,249 downwards.
CTGTCATCATTAAAACTTTAAGAACAAATTTACACTCTATGTTGTTTAGGTATAGTTTTAATAGAATATCACTTCACAGATTGATAAGCATAAGAGAATAAACTATGCCTATTATTAGCTTTCACAAAAACTTGTTCAAACAAATGTTCATGTTGAAATTAAGAGGCATATGTAAAAAAAACACAAATGATATAATTATTACTGAATTGTTTGTATTTATAGGCACTGGTTATTTGGAGAAAGAACGTCGTCAACAGATGGAAGCAAAGCTCGGGGCTGGTTCCCCAGAAGTTGTGTTGTCGAGGTCTCCCCCTGCCCTAATGGAGGTGATGGAGATTGTCATCAAGACTCTATTGTGGACACCAAAAAAACTCAGTAAATTCAGTGTTTGTTCAATAAATATCTCCGTGTTACTACAGAGCGTGAGATGTACAATGTAGAAGTAAGCAACGTTGTTTTGTTCATTCCAGATTGAATAATAGAGCTGTCAAGTTAAGGTGCAATCTTGCTACATAACATTACCAGATTAAATGTCAAACAAATGTTACACCTACGCTGCATTTGTTTCAACATTTGTGTTAATACCTTGGACTATCGAACTAAAATTCAAACATGGGCTTAACACTGAAAAGGAGCTGTGTTTATCCCTAGTATAAAGTCACGCAATGCCTATTTATACTTAATTAAATAATAATTTAACTGACGTTCATTAGACCTTTGCGCCATCTATACTAGTTAATTAACTTTCCTTTAGTCTCATATGGCCAGAAATGTTGGCCACTTCCATTTTCTTGCCAACTCAGACTTATTTCTTCACAAGATGTCTTCAATACTCGGGAGCCCTGTATTACTGGTAACCTTAATTTTCTTGCCAACTCAGTCTTATTTCTTCACAAGATGTCCTCGATACTCAGCAGCCCTGTATTTATAGCCTCCTTCTTGACTAATAGCCAGTGACCTTGACCCGTGAGTTCCAATGTATTCGTAATATAACGGATTCAAGCAACATCGAATGTGGCTGTCCCTTGGATGGGTGACCATCTGAGCAATCCCGTCCTTGCAGGCAGCCCACCTGTACGGTCATTGGTGGTGGTTCGGAAGTCACTCTTAAGCTGTTGGTCCCCAAGTTAAGTGATGGACTCCAACTTAAAGTCAGCTCCTAAATAGTGTACAATGTGTAAATAGCTGAAGTATTTTTTGTAGATACCAGTACAACTACAAATACAACAAATGAGAGATAGTTGAGGGTGGCGTTCTGCTTGAATAATCTCAGATACTGTTCAGTTTTGGAAACTCCCATACAATCAATCAATAATAAGTCCATGAACAACTCAACATCATTTTCGCCAACTGGTTACTAATTTTTATAAAAAAACGCTGCTTTCTCTTACAATCTAATTTTCAGAACTACCAAATGATAGACTCTCTTTAGAAACTGTTGAAGAGAGCAGCTAAAAACTTTACCCTCGTTTAAGATGGTTCAATCTGAATTATGGCACTTCAGTCAATAATGTACAATTGTAAGCAACTAGTGAGTCATTCATCCACCTTCTTTATGATCACACTTTAGTGATTGACCTCTAAAGTCAAAATATTTATTCAAATTAATATGTACAAGTTTAATCATCAATGCTTACAACTGAGGTGCCGAAATGACTGTCAATAATTTGTTACACACAATTTTACTCAGATTGCACAGACTTCTATAGGAATTTACTTGAAAATATATGAATTTTAATGTTTTAAAATGTTAAAAATGTTTATATATTATTGCTGCTTGATACTTGTACAGCTGCTTTATTGTTGTAAACTATGTAAATTATAATTTTAATCACTTTTTGTATTTTACAGTAGACCTTTTGTAATCAAACTGCCCATTGTTGTCAACAAACTCTTATCAGTATTGCTATTAAGCTGAGTTTTTACACTATGTATCAGAACAGCTAATATAGATCTTATCCAATTCAAGATAGTGATCACATAAATATTGAGAGATTAAGTAGCTATTTAGCAAGAAAGCGCTAGCCATCGGCTGTCAAAAGTAATCCAACGCTTGCTCCAATATACCCCACTAGTTCGATGTGCCGCCGACTAGTATTTGGTAATTTTATAACAAAATACATTTGATCTTGACGTGTATTTCGTGTGATTATTCATTACCTTTTAACAATTAAAACAGTCTTGCATTTTAACAACGCAGCATACAGTATAGTATCTCCTAAGACACATTTAATGTGCATACAGCACACATAGCATATGCACCACTACATACAGCTTTGCTTTCATCCAACAGGGTGTCGGCCCCGTGACCATCAGATTACAGAGCGTCAACTTTATACTGTTGAACCAAACATACTAAAATAGGAAAACAGAACAGAGGAGAAGCTTGCACTTGATTGTGATGAAACAGTCACTCACTTTTGGATTCATCATTTGGACTGTGCTTGGCTTGTCACTGTTAATATTTTAAATCACTGTTTTGTTATAACAATCATAAGGTAAAATTGTCATCGTATGTATTCTATAATGCAAAAAATTTTTTTATATCCATCTTTTTGATTTAAATTATTTATAAGTTATTGCCAATATATTTATTTCTCGCCTTGAAAGTTGTTTTGTACCTATCTTTTTTTGCCACTATTTTTATTACTGCACCAAGAAATACATTATTCCTATTTGTCATCTTACGGTGAACATAACCTATCAAAATCAATCTATTTTCAGATAGCCAAGCTGTTTAGTCTGGGTAAACAGCTGTTCTACTACATAACATAAACACATTTACAATTCAAATTTACTTTTTTCTGATACTTGTGTAATAATCACTTCTATTAATATAATGTGCAAAGTAGTTTTTCAATTTTATACTGATTTTTTGTAAATAGTGTTTTTAAATAATTTACTCTTACCTAACTATTTGTAAACTATTTTGTCTATTTTTGTACATAAATAAATATTTTATTTATTATTGGCTCTTTATTTTTCAAGTGACTCTGTTTTTAACCATAGCTTTTTATATTAAATCAACAATTTTCTCAGCCAAATTCAATATTAACTCCATCTATAGGCTAAGGTTGGCTGGTTGATGGAGTTGAACGTTTGTAGTGTAAAGGAAAGATGGGTGGGTAAATAAATATTGCTATGGTGGGTTTGAAAGCTTAAGCAGTTTCGCTTCTCGAAAAATGCCCAAAACATTTCTTTCCATTTTGACAAAAATTTTGTCTGTAATAGTTATGGTATTGCAAAACTTCCAAGTGCCATTTAATAGGGTACTGTTCTAGTGGACCATAAGTTGATTTTTTGTTAAAAATGAGTGTTTTTATATATTTTAACAGTTAAATATGTGAAACTATCAATACAATTTCTTGACTAATTTAAATTAAAATTTCAAAATATAAACTTATGGTCCACTATAATGGACCTTTCATAAATCTATAGTGATCACCATAACTCATTTATGGAAGAAAATTTAGGAAGAAAATTGATTGTGGAGTTTTGCAGGGTAGTACGCTGGGCCCTCTACTTTTTTGATATTTGTGAATAACCTGGGTCACCTAAATTTAGATGGGGGGGCAGATTTTTCTTTCCGCAGATGATACTGCTTTGCTTTTTAAAGGCAGTAGCTGGGAGGAGACTGCGTCTGGCAGATATGGGCTTACTCGCTGTCAAGCGTTGGTTTGATCAAAGTTGGTTATCTGTAAATTTATCAAAAACAAAATTTATGCCAATTTCTATTAGAGCCGACTGTGATCCGGGCAATGTGGAACTGCGCTTGCACTCATGTAGTGGTCAGCAGGGGTGTGGTGTGTGAATGCGTTCAGATTGTATCTGAATATAAGTATTTAGGGGTCGTTTTTGACAACCGCTTGAAATGGAATGTTCATGTATCATACTTAAATGGCAGACTTTGGAAATTCATTTATATTTTTTCTTCACTTAGTAAAGTACTTTCACCTGATTTGATAAAAATAGTTTATTATGTTTACATTCAATCGTTGTTGCAATACGGTAATCTGGTATGGGGCGGGTGTTACCGAAGCATTCTCTTTCCATTAGAAATTACTCAAAAGTCAATAGTTAAAGCTGCTCTGCAGAAAAACTTACGTTTTCCCACAGACTTACTATTTGAAGAATTTAAAGTGCTCAATATCTCTCAACTTTATCTAAGAACAATTATTTCACAAATTTTTTAAAATAAAGAAAACTTATTTAACGAAATGGCACATCCGTACACAACGAGAGCCAATATTGGTTTCCACCCACCTAGATTGTTCAAGACTATTACGTCAACCTCATCACAATACATTGTCAACACTGTTTATTCCAAACTACCTCCGCATATAAAAAATCCACACCCTTGCAGTTATAATATGTATAACAAATTTGTTAACCATTGGTTGTTAGAACTGGGGAAGAGATCATGTTAAATCATTTTTTTATTCACAGTACAGATAATAGATCGCCCTGTTGCGTGACTGCTGATAAATGTATGTACACGTGCCCTTTTTTTCTTCTTGGGCATAAAGTGTGGAGTGAGTAAAGAGTGTATGTGTGTATGTAGGGCTTGGATGTGTGTATAAGGGAGTGAATGCGAGTGTGCATGGAGTGTAAGTAGGGTATGTTTGCGTATCCAAATCTCTGTAAGATCGGTTTTTTTCATAATCAAACAATAGCTTCCTCTAACATATAAACATATATTTAATTCTGACACTTAACTATGTTTTTTATTATATAAATATTATTATTGTTTTTAAATAGATACTTATAAACTGAATATCTTTTTCAAATTATTATAATTTAATTACAGTTGTTAAATTTATTAGCTGATATAGAGCTCATTCCCCACCCACAGGCTGTAGCTCATCGAGGAAATTTTTCAAGTTATTTTTTCATTTGTATTTTTTATTGTATTAGTAATTTTTACTGAAATAAACGGATTTCATTTCAGTATTATAATTCACAAACCATACAGTTGAAATAGAAAATCATGTTTTAGCCTGCTGACATTAGGATTTTAAGACTATAGGGCTGTCTTAATCTGTCGACTTCCCAGAGGTAGCTTGGCAGTTTGAGAAACAACCACGTTAAAACCAGATTCAATTCACTAGTTAAATAGGAAAACAGCGTAATAAGATTTGTACTAATAAGGCCTACAGACAGAGGAACCACACAAATGATACTGCCACTGACGCCTTTATTTGATATAAGATTAAAGGAAGATGGTCTAGGGTTTAACTATTAACATAGAC